>JAUZNK010070987.1:0-14032 GCA_035046665.1 Euphysa ruthae
TATATATATATATAGCAAGCATTAAAAAAAATTTAATATATTTATATAAGTAACCGAATTAATGAAACTTTTCGGACGGCTTTATTAACATAAAAGTCTAACGCGAAACGTAATACTGAACCAAATAGAAAATTTCTATGGATAATTCATATAACTCACAGAACCTTCCTTTTTTTTTACCATCATTAAAATTTGCAAATTTAACTACAGTTAATTAAGTTAACACGTTAACGTTTTTACTTGTTAATGGGTGGCGAATCGTAACGGCAGATCGTCATTATGTTCAAACAAAAAAATATGTAATGCTGTTATATTAAGCGAACAAAACTGATATAAATAATAAAAATCTTAGAGTTATTTAAATATTAAAAAAAAAACTTCGGTAGCCCTAAATCTCTGGGTGTTCGAAATGTGGATTTGTATAATCTAACAGAATCTTAAATTAATACAGTTCATATATTAAAAACCAACTTCAAAAATATATTCCAAGCATAATGAAATGAAATTTGTATAAACAAGATCAGTGTTTCACACTGACCTCTTCCTATCCACCCTCTCGATACAACCCAGCTCCCCCATTAACATTGTTTCAATCATCTGAGTGTCCCAATAACATATTTTTGCAACTATTTCTTATTTCATTTCGTGCAAGATAAAGATAACAATATTTTAATGCGGCATATAAAGACCAGAAATTACCCCTACTAAACAGTGGAACCTTTATATAAAGGCCGATTAGGTTTTATATTGATTTCCTTGAATAATGATTAAATTAATAAAAAAATAAAATGCTAGTTGTTTTTCCATTCTTTAGAGTTGATCACAAGCAACCAAGCTCAGCATAAGGCCCCACAACCCCTGCTAAAGGCAAAGGCCTAGAAGTAGGATCAAGTTCAAATAAGATCCGAAATACTACTACCAAAAAAGGAGTTGATATGGAGAAATGTGGTCTTAACGAATCATGCTCGATGATAATTGAATCCGCGCCACAGTACAATATCCCAACGATAACATTCTTACAGTTGTTAATCTGAATCATTGTGAGGAGAAATAGACGCACGTACGGAATCAGGATCTGTTAGCAGAATCTTTTCAGAGCTTGGTCTTTTTCCAAATATCTTAAATGGGCTCGTAACCTAGAAATAAGCAATACTGTGAAAAAAAAAAGCTAAACGCTATCTTTTCAAAATTTATCCCCAGTATACACAAAAGACTTGAGATATATGTAAAATATGATGAAGAAGAAGCTTGTTAAATCTCATCCTAACAACTATTTTTGAAATGATGGTACGTAAAAATATCATTTTTAACTTACCTGAATTGCTAATAATCGATAATACGTGAGCCAATTTAGTGATACACTAACATTTACAGATATTATAGATAAGGTCTATAAGAAAATTTCACATGAGTGTATTGCGTTTTCACCAGAAATATTGCATTCAGTGAGTTCGATGAAGGCAACAAGATCGTCTTTTAACATATTGATGGCAATAAATACTCAGAAAATATTTGAGTAAAAAATTTCGCTTTTCTTCTTCTCCTATTTTGACATTTTGGTGAGCTGTGATGAGGCTCTTTACTCAAAACATATGCCAAAATTGAATAAATAGCATACTGATATAGTCTGTCTGCAGTTTAACGAAATTATTCGCGCAAAAAAGTTTGAGAAAAACTAAAAAATTATTCAAAAATACAACAGGTACAAGTCAAGGCACTGAATGGTGTTATTTTCAGAAATTCGATGGAAACAATATAATGCAGATGAGCATGATTTTGCAAATATTTTCTTTCTAATTATCACTTAAGCATACGATATCTTAGCCCTTTTTCCACCACTAAAATTCTCATGCACACATAGATTAACAATATTAGCAAAAAAAGAGGAGTGTGACTGTACTCTAAAAAAAAAAAAAATTAAAATTTAACGCTTTCCCTCATAAATATTGATGGTAAAGGGGTATTACTTCCTAATTATATTGAATTTATTAAGTACAGATAATAGGCTTCTTTTAATATTTATATTAATTTATAAATAGAAATGTAAAAAGTTAAATGTTAAATTTAAAAAAATTAAAGAGGTAATTCAAAATAACATCAAAGGTGCAACATTTTCAACTACCTTTCAAATTTCACCTTTAGTTCTCACAGCGTCCGTAACAATCTCCTTTTATTAAAAAAAATAAACTATTTATAATTAATATTACACTATATTTATATTTTTTAATTTTTTTAATCGATAAACATTTAGAATTAGTTTTACAGAATATTATAAGGGTTTAAAAATTTTAAGAATTTATTCTAAACATTTTCCCTGACTTTCAAGGTAAAAAAGGCAAGCAAACACGTGCCGGCAAAGGCAACCTATCTTTGTATAAATCACATAAAATACAATATCAAAGCCACATCTAGGTGGAATTTGTGAAATCTATATAGTAAATTAGAATTTAAAAAAAAAAGCATTAAATTTTAGAAAAATAAAAACGGAGAAGACACCAAAACTTTTGCTTCCCTGAATTTTCCAGGTTTTTCAAGGAGCCTTTTGCAAGGCAAAGTAAGCTACGAGGCTCATGAAAACAAAACAAAAAGTTTTTACATTAATATTAACCCTATCATGAATAGATAGGGTAGAAAAATCATCGACTTTTAAACTAATAAGGACTGACACAACGTTATTAACACAGGGTATGCAATTAAGTACGTACCAATAATCCCCCATCATCCTTCAATTCGCATTGACTGGTTGACTAAATAAATACAGTTTCGATCATAAAAATAAATAAAATTTCAAGGGTAGCACCACAAAATAATATTTCTCAGGACACAGTCAAAGGCTACTTTACGCTGGTATTTGTTATCTCACTATTTCAGCGTAATAAAAGCAACATGATGAAATAACTTACGTGCAGACAGCGGTTTTAGAGTAAAACTTTAAAATTTAATTACTGAAAGTGATGTTTATTTTTATCAACAAGTTTTGCAAAAGCAAATCACTTTTAAGTTAAATTAACACATTGAGTATGAATAAATAAGGCAAAAATACACAAATTAAACCTTTTTGATAACCACTTACCACCCGGGAAAATAAGCATTGCAGCTGGAAAATTCTTGAAAAGAAGCCCCAAGCAAGATATTTGTATTGTTATATTAATTCAATTTTTGCCTAATCCACAAAATTTTAGGAAGAGCATAAAGCAACTTCAGAGGACGTTTTGAAGAATGAAAAAATGACTATTTATTACCGTTTAACAAAAAAAAAAAAAACATGAAAGACACTCCCATACCTTTCAGAAAATATCTTTTAATCCCTTGGAATAGTATTTTTGTAACACATAAAGTCAAAACTTTGCTAAAGGCTAGAGTTCATCTGTAAAACTAAATCCTCCTAAAGTAAAATTTACAGCATTGTAAATAAACAATGTTGTAGTAAAAAAATCGGTAATTACCATGCAAATTCTAAATAATTGAAAATAGCTTACAGGTTGCAGAGAAGTGGAGTTCGTTTTAGAGATTGAGCCACTTCTCGATGAGAGACTCCCATAACAAGAATCTAAATATAACGTATCTGTTAACAGAGTATATATAAAAAGATGTTACAAAGCATTAAAACCATACACTTTCACATGCATAGAATTTTACAAATTCAAATTATTTTCAGAAAATTTATCATTTCGGAAAGCTTATTTTTACAAAAAACTTTTTAAAATTTTCAAAACAAATAAGTTCTTAGTATTATTTCTTTCGTTTGTGAATATTTAATATACAAATTTATTCAAAATACCTGCACTGGAAATGGTAGATACGTTTCTAACTAATGTATTATCGTCATCTTCTTCAGAAGAATTAATTGCTTTCATCTCGAGTGGTTTTTCATCTTCTTCCTCAATGCTCTCTTCAATTATGGAAGGTCTGAAAATCAAAATGAAAATATGGAGTGCATAGGTGTATTTCATTAAAAAAAAAAATCAATAAAAATAAAAATAATATTGATTTTTAAAATATTAATTTAGTATTTAATATGATTATCATTCTTAGAAAGTTTTTGCCAAAACAAACATTTTTGCAGAATAAAAAAATATCAGCCAAGTTATCCAAATATTGCGGTATTTATGATTATGAACACCGTATCATACAAAAATATAAAATTTAAGAGTAAACATATCTAAAGGTAAAATTTTGAAAATTTACATCTCGAAAAAAATCTATAATACATCACTATTGTGAGTTTGAAGGAATTAAAGGAAATCAAAAAAGCTTTACTTTTCGTCGCAAACTTCTCTTGAATCTGCGTTCGTAGTCATTATCTAAATTAAAAATGCAATTACATTTAAAAAGCCTTAGAATCTTTCGAGAGTATATTAGTTACAAAAATTTTCGGACGGTTTTAATTTCAGACAGAACAGCTTTTTGAAAATTCTAATTTCTGAAAATTTTGGTAATCTGAAACTTTAAGTAAAAAAAATTTCTTATTGGTGCAAATTAAATTTACAGGACTATCAGCTTACAAGCTGATGAAAGTGTCTATACTAAAAGAAAAGCTGGAAAAAAAAAACAGCTTTGTTTTTCATACACTACTTAAAAAAAGGAAATATAACTATTTTTAATATTTTGAGTAAAATTTATATTTTAAACAAAATATCAAAAGAATTTATCCTTACCAATAAAGTGGAAAGTGCTACATTGAGGCGTACGGTTGACTCAGATATAATAGCCTAAAACATAACAAAAAAGTCTTAATCATCTAATAAGCGTTCCTCCCAGCAGAAGCCCCAAAGGTTTTTTTAAGGGTAAAATTATTCCCCACCTAAACTTTTTTTGGTGATTTTTGTTTCAATGAAACTATTATTTTTACTCACTTAACAAAATTGATTAGTAGTCATTGCTCAAAACCATCTTTGACAAAAAGAATTTTAATGGAAAAAAAAATAGTTACATGTGATGATCATATTCATATATCGATATGAATAGTAGCTATTTATTAGCTAATCACAGCAAATGTAAGATTTTGAAACAAAAACTTTCTGTATCATATTTACAAAATAGTACACTTTTTAGTAAAAACACAACTTCCTTTGAGAAACTGACAGTTAGTAAGTTTTGAAACAAAATTCTAATTTTATTATCTGAAAGTATGTAATTTGTCCACAGTTCCGTTAAACTTTATGTAAATGTGAAGAAAATTAAGTTTATGTCAAGTTATGAAAGTTAAGGTAAGGTAATTTTAACCCTCCCAAGTGTTTAGCATACATTAAAGAGTTCAAAGAATATGATAACAGAGGGGTATATTTGAATAGTCCAAATAAACATAATTCTCAATAAATTAGACTTACGTGTTGACTATCTAACGAAGCTTCTTTAGATAAGGTTAATATTTGATTAACTGACGTGGTAAGATTGTTCACTAAGAAAAAATAATACAATACATTATGTCGAGTCACAGTGAACAAAAATTATCTGTGGATATAAAACCATATTTTGTTTGGACATTCAATAATGCCTGACGTAAGTCAATACCAATTAAAATATTGAAATCATTAATAAAAAAATTCTTACCAGCGAAATCACAAATAAAACATTAATACAAAAGAAACAGGCACTAGTGAAAGATGGACTCTGGAAAGGTCAAAAAAAGTCCAAATGATAAAACAAAGATAAACAAAAATACATTTTCTTAAAATATTTGGATAATTTTAGCCTCACAGGCCCAGAATCAAATAATATTTTCAAAATGGCAGATAAGCTAAAATTATCATAATTTTATCATAAAAGAATGACATCTTTGGACCAGATCTGACATGTTTTGGAGCATGAGACGTAGGTACGATGAAATTTTCAAAACTGTTGACATAATAAAGTTAGTCTAAAGTGCATGACAAATACCATTTTAATGTCTGGTACAGACAGATCACTTGCCTAGAGGAAAGTCATTAGTAATATTTGGCAAGTTACCTGGTGTGTGGCTCCACGATAAAAAGTCCCAGTCTATATATAAACTGCAAGGAGATTGCCGTTAGGAAGAGCAACCAACCGTATAAATTTTACTCCAACATTTAGTCCACAAGTAAGACTGTGTTTTACAGCAATAAATGATTTTCCTTGACACATTAGCTGCTAAATCAGGCATATAATAATAATCATAATAAAAATTCATGATGATAATGATGATTGTACAAAATATCAGCAGAATGGAATTCTCGCACTGAAAAGAAATTTTTTTTTTGGAATCTCAAGATTTCAGATAAAAACTTGCAAAGTGTGATAGGATGAACAGACATTGCCAAGGGTTCGATACAGTTAAACCAGTAAAAAACATTTGGCAATGCATTTATTTTGACAATAAACGATCTGTTTAGAATGTTTAGGAAAGAAGATTTTGCTTCAAAAATTTTCAACTCATTTTTAAATCCGCAATAATATTTGACGTTTCTTCATGTTTAAATAATCAATTTAACAAATTTATTTTGAAAGAGTAATGACAATGGAATTATTTTTAACCTTTGACATTTTAAAAGAAACTGTATTAATGTAAATCTAATTAAATCGTGGCTTATATAGTATTGCAAATTATTTGTTTAGGCTTTCGTCGTTTTTGTCGTCAACATGAAATGAAAAAAAAAACCTGGAGATTAAATACAATATCTCTGCACACAAATTAAAAGGGAGCATGGTAACGAAATAGTCTGCAATAAGAGGCAAATTGTGAGTATTTGACTCGGCGCAACTCCTCAAAGTTTTACTGTTGAAAAAGACATAGAAAATGTGAAAGAAGGTAACTTTTTGTATTTAAATTTTTCGTAGTTTTGCCAACTTTGTTATATAAAAATTGGTTTACAAGAGCAGCACAGGAGAGCACAGGAAAGACATTGGTTGAAATTAAAATTTTTGAGCATGAACTAAAATGCCATAAAAAGGCAATTTCAGTTACATTTCATCAAAGTAGTTACAAATATCCTGATTCTACCAGTACCCAGAATGGATGCAATGCTTTATTTGCTATTTGCTTTTCAATTATTAAAAAGCTTACTAAATGGAAATACTGGGATTTAGATTATATATTAGAACAAGGTAATACATTGTTCAAAAAAGTCATTTTAATATTCCACGGGCTCTTTCAATAGATGAGTTGCCATGTAACAACATTTCAACGGGAGTTAATACTAAAATTGAAATATTGGATAAATACTTTGGACTTTTAGGGCAAACAATTACAAATCCTTGACACCACTTCATCGGTAAAGGGCTTATATTTACTACTTGTGGTTTTCAGTATTGCTCTTATTTGGTCAGACAATTCAATATTTTTGTTTGATTCCAATATCCACAATCTTGAAGGTTGTTTCATAACTAATTGAAATTCTGTAGTGTTATCATTTAAAGCACCTATAGATGTCTAGTTGTATATCGTATTTGAATATTCAAAGCTCTTCCAAGGAAATGTTATTCAATTTGATTTAACATAGTATTGTAAATTAATATATCAAAATAAAAGCAGATATCTCTGGTGTAAAAACAATTGTAAACTTTTTGGCAAAATTTAGAAGAACTTATTATTTCAATATGATTGGAACTGAAAAGCACAATGATCAGAAACAGAGAAGACGGGAAAGTTATGTAAATATTGGAATGTGATATTCCAGCTCAAGCCGAGTTTAATAAATTGGAGATCTATATTTTATCTGAAGGATTGCATAATCTAAACAGATTTGAAAGAGTAAAATAACAAATATGTCAGTTAATATGCATGACATAGCCAGAGCTTTTTACCTCAGGATAATAATGAAATCATAATGGTTAAGTTAAAGAGTAAATTGGTGTATAGAGGTCATGTTTATTTTAAAGATGTTTATCATGAGTAATGAATAGCAAACATCTCAAAATTTTACCACTAAATCCATAATATTTTCTGGTATTTATTGACAATTATTGTGGTTAATACAAAAAAAAATTGGGGTTTGGTCAGACATGCATTTTCCCTCATATTTTACGATTGACGATATCTTGTAGCAAAATTTTGACCACAACTTTGTATCAGTGTAATATATATAAATTTTAATTTAAATTTGTAATATATATAAATGTTTGTCATGACCACATGACAAAATAAAAAACAGTTCATTATGAATTATATTTTCGTCCTCCTTTCAAATCCACAATATCTCATAAAATCTGATTGGAAAGGGCTGAAGCACTAAAGATTTTGCCACAAATTTGAGTCAATGTTTTCAAACTTAAAAAATGTAAGTTTTAATAAACTTATAGCTTAAGATATCAAAAAAATTTTAGTGTAGAGCTCTTACTGATACATACATGCATATATACGTACATACATACATGCGTGCTTGTGTATGTGTGTGCGTACGTACGTACGTCTCTCTTGCGTAACATCACAACATCAGACAATGTCACGAGGTTTTATATAAAAATAAATAAATTTATCAAATTATCTTTTTACCTTCTTCAATTGCAGTTAGTACTAAATCTCTTTGTTGATTTGGAAACTGGAATAATAAAATGAAACATTACAAGGATTTATCTAAATTTATTTTAATAAATTTATTTTAAATGACTGGGTATTTCAGATTAATAATTAAAACACATTTATCCTAAAAATGACCTCATAAACCATAGAGCTTTTCACTCAAATATGATGCAAGATAGAGAAAAATTTAACAGCACCTTCTCAGAAATAACAATATTTTTATTTAATAGCATCTTCTCAGAAATAACACTAATTCTATTGAATAGCACCTTAGCAGAAATAACACTATTTTTATTTAATAAAACCTCAGAAATAACACAATTTCTATTTAGAGACATCAGGAACAACAGAAATCTGTAACATTTAAGATATACTGCAATAAAAAATGTCCTGCCAGATAAACTTTTTATCCTGCTATTTTTTTTCTTTTTTAGAACAATTTTATTTAGCCTTATTTTGAGAAGTACAGTCAACGAGTGTTTTTTTTTCTTCTGTAAGTTAATGATTAATGAGAGCATTGAATATATTTATTTTTTAAGCTCATAATTTTAAAAAGAAAATTACACGACCAGGAGATTTTAACTTTAGGTAAGACACAAAGTTATAGTATATTTATTATACTTACATCATCACTGAAGGGAGAGTTATCTTTCAGACCCTAAATAAAAACCAATAGTTTAAAAATTTTTGTAATATTCAAATTTATTAGCTAAAATAGTTATTGAATGAGTTTATAGAAGAATAGATATATATGTTGAAATTTGTGAAAAAAAGTTGACAAAGTGCAACATAACAAGAGGGCAACATTTACTCAAAGGTTGATCATACTGAGTATTACATACTCTGCAAAAAGCCTTGAGTTTCTTCATATTTATAAAAAAATAATAACCATTTAGCGGATAAATATCAAGTCAAACTGTCAAAAGTTTAATTTGTTTATTGAGAGCATTTTTCTCCAAAAAAAAAAAAAAATTAAAAAGCTTACTTTAATCTCATCTAAAATTTTACTTTTTTCTTCAAGTATTTTTTGTAATCCTTTATCTTTTATTGCAAGTTCTTCTAAAAAAAGTAACATAAATATTAATATTGATTAATGTTAGTCTTACTGGCAACACTTTTTTTTTAATACTAAGAAACAATAAATTTTTCTGGGATATAAAGACTGTATCTTAAAATAATTTGCTACAAAAGTATCAAATTAGCATGAATTACCTAGTTTTTTTTTTTTTTTCAAATTAAATTTTAATTTAACTTTTTATTTCATTTTAATCATGTTGGTGCAGCTGCCGGATATCCTTTCCCTGTCAAATTGAATTACCTAGCTTTAATTTTTTGTCAAGCATAGTTGACTATTGATTAGAATTTGCTGCTAGTGAATGACAGTTGTTTGTACCCGGATAGTTCAGTCGGTAGAGCATATGACACAAAATGATGGGCTCAAATCGTGTGAGTAGCATTCTGTGCGGTAATTTTGCAGTTTTAACACCTCTTTAGCTTCCTGCCTAGTCATGGCTTCAAGTCTTGCAGTAAGCAAAAAAAATAAAAAATTAAAATTTCTAACATACCTGTGAGTTCATCACTGCGTTCTTTAGTAGGTAAGACTTTCTTTTCAGGCACAGGACTTGCTGACGGACTAACCGTCTCTCCTCCGAATCCGCCTTCTTCAGGGATAGTTGGAGAGACAGGATGGAGAGGTACTGAAAGACCATTACGACGAGAGCTGCCAGAAAATGAATCTAACAAAAAGCAAAAAATTTAAATGTTTCACATGGCATAAGGCCATGCTTAAATTGTTAGCTGACAACGTACATGTCTAATTATATTCAGATTTTTCAAAATACTACATTAAGCTTTAGGAAATTAATTTTTCTACAAAGAATCTACACCACCTTCCCTGAATTCCCATTATTACACTGAAGATTTCTAGTACATTGGTCTAAAAATATATATACAGATTACTAAATAATTCAGGTCAGTTTTTACACCTCAAACTGAAAAATCAGTCAAAAAGTTCAATTAAAATTTTAGCCAAAAATTGGATTTCTCTTAATTTTTTTTACCTTTTTAAAATAGACAATAAAATGTAATTAAGCCATTTCTGTTACATGAAATAAAGATAATAATTGAATTGTTCGCGCGAGGTTCCAATACTTATAAATAACGTTTGTATGATTTCCCGGTAAACTTTAGTGATTTAGTTTCGCTTCAGGATTTCTTATAAAAAGCCTTTTAATACTCACCTAGTTTAGCTGTCTCTGTAATATAGTTCACCCACCTATGGTAAGAATGTACGCAGTATCAAAGAGTATTCATAATGATAAAAATAGTTCGAGATTATTATTGTTTGGTTGATAAGAGTAAAAAGTACATAACAGGCCTGGTCATAAGAAAAATGGCACATGTGCAGTCATCTTACCCCTTAATTCACTTATTTTCCTATGGCGTGCGCACATGCAGGTCTTCATTCAGGTGTGCGATCAAAAATTTACTTTTTTATTTTTCAAAGCACCCTGTATAATTGTTATAGCTACTAACTATTTGTAAAACGAGTCAAATATCTCTCTGCTAATGAACTGCAGTTTAGTTTAAAGTTTCAAACTTCTCTATTTAGCAACAGAAGAAATAAACAAATTAGTTAATAAAATATTAACAGACGAGGTGCTCTCCCTCTGTTATGTTCAACAATATAAAAATTTCTCTTCTGTAAAAAAAAATTTTGTGGGAAGAAACCAAGTAGGTAAGTTACATAAACTTACATACTTTTTTAAAGAGAAGAAAGTATCAAGTCAATCAAGTTTTTTCTTTCGTATTTGTAGGGAAGTATCTTGTTATAATTATAATATAAATATAATTATTTATAATTATAATTATATGTTATAAATAAGTTTTGTTGCAAGACTTATTGGCTTTGCCTGCCACCTTTCCAATTGCTTGAATAAATTATAATTGAGCGATAAGTACATTCCGGCAGCAAACAAATATTAGCCAATAGATTCTCTTATTATGACTATGCACCAATCAGATATGAATTGATCTTTTAAAATTTATGCAGGCAAATTCTTCTTCCTATTAATAATGGAACTTTTTTTTACTTCATTATTAACAAAAAGTCACAAAAACGCGATATTTAAAATTTATCGTCAGTAAACAATAAAACTTTATGTTAGTAACTATTTCTCTTTCTTTGTTCTAACTAATAACTTGATTATAAATTTATTTATATAACATCCAGTTTCTTTATTAGTAGCGTCTTTTGTAGAATTAATTATGCATTTCTATGAATAGGTTATTTCACAAAAATATTTATTCCAGATAACTTCCAGATTTAATTTGAAAAATATTATTTAGCAAACGATTTAGTTAAAAAATTAAAATTATCTTATATTATATTATGTTGAAAGGTGAGTTTGAGAGATCACAAAGTTCTACTCCTATATGTAAATTTTCATATTTCAGTTGATATTTTAGTAGGTTTTAAACATCTAGACTGTAATACATTTGTAATATATTTACATATTTGTTTTGTTTTTAAATTTATTATTATTAAATAATTAGCTCTCATCCACAGGTTTAATTTTCAAATTAATAGCTTTCTTCTTACCATGCTGTATCTAAGTTTCTTGTGAGTATTCTTTCAAAAACATGACTTTGTAAAGTAAATTTTGTTTTTCCTGCATAACTACCGTTGATGAAAATTAAATTCTCCTAGCTCGCCATTTCAAAGAAGTCATCATATTTACAAATAATTACATCAATAAAAAGAATATCGAGCAGCACGTTTCGTATTTATGCTTTTCTATGCATTTTTTGACTGGTATTTTTTTAAGTACTGTTTTAGCCAAAGTAAAGGTATGAAAATGCAAAATTTTGCATGTTACGATTATGACGCTAATATAAGTTGAGGGGAGAGGCATATTTAAGGATCAAATATAATTAATTCTAGCATTTTTACAGAAGAAAAAAGCTTGTTTTGATTTTTCATCAATGAGTTATTCTTTGAGTAAAAGAAAAACACTTTTTTTCCTACCTCGAACAGTGCGTTAGAAGAAGCACACTTTTTTTCCTACCTCGAACAGTGCGTTAAAAGAAGCACACTTTTTTTCCTACCTCGAACAGTGCGTTAAAAGAAACACACTTTTTTTCCTACCTCGAACAGTGCGTTAAAAGAAACACAGTTTTTTTCCTACCTCGAACAGTGCGTTAAAAGAAACACACTTTTTTTCCTACCTCGAACAGTGCGTTAAAAGAAAAAATATGCATCTCAATAAGATTATAAAAACTTTAATAATCAACAAATAAAAATTTAAAGTATTTTTGGAAAATTAAATTGCTTACAAGTGATATTTTTTTTTCGTGTCAACAAAATAATTTTAAACAAAGTGACTATATTGCAATTTTTGTGGTTTTTGACAGGAATGGTAATTTATTAATAATTTACGAATGAGGGTAAAATTGAAGAAAACTGCCAAGTTGCTAAGAAACGAAGTAAATCATAGATAAAATAAACTGTTTATTCATTTTGCATAACGCCTTTATTTTTAAAAATGCAAGTGTTGCTTTTTTTTGCAAGGTTATTATCAATTTTTTTTAGTTTCTATATAAAATTTCATAATCAAAAAAGCTCCCAACAAATACATTAAAATGTGCAAATTGTCTAAGCAATTGAGCTTTATAATTTCTTGGACTAGTCATACATTGTATCAATATTTTTTTGTTATGAAAGTGTTTGACTCCTGAGCTAGGAAATTTCATAGTTCAAGTTCCAAGTTAAATCTCAATACCCAAAAAAATAACTTTTTTAAATACTTACAATTTCTTCGCACTCAGTGAATGAGCCTGAAGTTCATATATCTGTGGTCCAGTTGGTCCAGTAACTAATGTACTCACCAAAAAGAAAGCTTTACGATCTAAAAACAAAATTTAAAAAAAAATCAACAACTTATCATTAAATTATACCTTTCAATGATTAAATTTTATTACTTTTCCAAACTTTGACATATTGCAACCAACGTGGCTTTAAGCTTTTAAATGTCCATGTGAAGGGACAAGGGCTAAACATCCATATGAAGTTAAGCCTGTGATAAGCTCTAATTGATAAATTGAAATCTTAATTTCTTAGAATTGTGATTGCATAGATCATTACGCTAAGAATCTGATTTTTCCTCACTTCGGCAAAGTCAATGCAGTACTTAGAAGCATCTCAGAAACTTAAAATCAAAACTTAATATAGACAGAGAGACTTCAAAAAGTATCACTCTATAAAAAAGTATAGAAAATCTGCACATATACTTAAAATAAATTTATCAAAATTTAAAACTTGTAAAAATTATCAATATCTTTAACATGGTAAACAATTACATTATGACTTGGATTTCTCTTTAAATTATATTCTAATGTACTGCTTGTACAATATACTAGATCATTCAAATTTAAATAGATAAAACAGGAATGAAGAAAAAAGCTTTAAAAAAAAAAAAAAAAAAAAAAACATATTACCTGTTGCAACATCTCTTATGATTATATTTGTAAGTTTTATGACAGGACTGTGACCCT
>JAUZNK010070998.1:2048-14032 GCA_035046665.1 Euphysa ruthae
ATTCTTACACATATAATCATACTTACACATTCTTACACGTATAATCATTCTTACGCGTATAATCATTCTTACGCGTACAATCATTCTTACGCGTATAATCATTCTTACACATATAATCATACTTACACATTCTTACACGTATAATCATTCTTACGCGTATAATCATTCTTACGCGTATAACCATTCTTATGCGTATAATCATTCTTACCCGCATAATCATTCTTACGCGTATAATCATTCTTACACGTATAATCATTCTTACACGTATAATCATTCTTACACGTATAATCATTCTTACACGTATAATCATAGTGATAAATAGGTTGTTACTTTCAGGAAGATAAAAAACAAAACATAATTATTATGCTCTGGGCACTAGGAAAAGAAAAAGTAAAACTGATAATCTAATGCATATTTTCCTATATGGTTGGATCATCTTGCAGCAAAAAAATTTTTTTCACATTCCAAACTCTCATTCTTTAATTTAAATTATTTCACCTTTTGCATATGTATGTCAGATTTTACCATTTCAGCAAAATAATCTTTAGGTCTCTCTGTAGGAATTCCCATAGTTCTGAGTTTGTTCAATGCTTCTCTGGCAGCAAATTGCGCCTGACAATAGCTATAATGATATAACACCAACATGATATTAGTTTAAAAACACAGACTGGCGTTATTTCATATTGTATAATGATAATGACAAAATAAGTTTCACTATACCCAGTAATAAAAGAATCATAAATTTGAAGAATAACTTTTTTTTCCTTCTTAAATATGCTATTCTAAATACCATTCAAAAATCCCATCATGCATCAATTGGAAAAAAAGCTCAAAACTGTATTTCTGTTTTGGCTACATGATTATGTTAATGATGATGATGATGATGATGATGAGGATGATGATGACGACAATGAAAATTACATAGATCTTAAACTCTTACAATTGCATTTCACGTTGAAAATCATCTTGAATTTCTGTGGTGAGCCCTTTCTTATCTTGCTCGTCCTCTTGGCCTGGTATATCTAGCTTGCTTATATCTGTAGTTATGTCTAAATGATGAATCCAATCCAATTTACTTGCTATCTCTGAAAGTTTCAATTCCATTGTTTCCTGTAAACAATTATTAAATATAAATAATAACAATAATATAAATAATTTCAAAATAAATAATAATAAATAAAATATAACATTACTATTATTTTGTAATAATTTCAAAATTATTACAAATTTAATTATTTAAGATCAAAATCTACAGGCTGTTTTTTTTTTTTAGGGAGATCATCAAAGTCTAACTTATTAAAAGAAAACCACCCATGCTAGGGTTCGAACTGGAGGTTTAGCGCATGTAAAGTGTATGAGCTACCACTGAGCTACATGCCCATGAAACGGATCTATGTATTGAAGAAGTTTAGAGATCAACAGATATCTTTTATGGATGTCTAATTCCTAAAACAATAAACTAAAATCAATATTAAACAATAAAAAAATACATGTCCTTCCATTTCATTTATTAAAATAAAATAAATATGTTAAAATTTAATAAAAATGTGATCCTATTTGCCAAAAAATTGCACACTTTTATCAAAAATCATGGATAAATGATGAATGAATAATAATAATGGGTCCAGTACCAAAAAAGTAGCCTTTTTAACACATGAATATATGATTAAAACTGCTTTGTTCCTCTAACTTTTGAATTTAGGCCTGCAACTTCCAGATATGTTAGGATCAAGTACTCTATTATCTTATATTAAGCAAAATTCAAAAATGGACTCATGGGAATTAATTTAGCAATAAAAAATCACATTTTCAATATTATGAGACAAAACCTCAGCAGAACCAAAAATCTAAATTTTGTTAAAAAATTACCACTTTTGGCCCAGTGCCAAAAAATAAGTTTCAGTATGTGTGGCCGTTATTGCAAAGTTTAACAAAAGTCTAAAAAACAAATTGAAAAAAATTATTAAATATAAAACATTACGGTTGGTATACGTCGTACTCTCTCTCAATCCTACAATTTGATGCAAAACTCAAAACATTATACTTGTAATTTAAAAAAATCACTGATTTCAGTGAAAAAAGGCTATACTTTTGGCTGAGTAAAGCACAGAAAACTTAGTTTTAGACAGGTGGCCATTGGAGACAAAACAAACTCACTCTGGTCCTCTAAAATCAAGAAGAAAATATTTGGAGAAAAAGTCATAACTTAAATTTACAAAATTTGAGCCCTATAAAAAAAGGTTTTTGAATCCAAAGATGCAACTTCAATTAAATTTTGGCTCGGATGCCAAACTAAAAATTCTTTGCAGATGGCTATTAACTTAAAAAGTAAACTAAAAATTTAATGAGCAGGTTTCAAGAAAAAATTCAAAAAGTCAATTTCATCGTTTTTTTTTGAGTTGTTTCAGAAAAAGGAGAATTTTTTCAAAAATCTTAAACTTTTGGCTTAACATAAAAATTTAAAAACAAATAAAAAATTAAAGGCTTTTTGATGTGAATAACTGGACGGACGAACGGACAGACAGACAGAGAGACAGACGGACATTGGTGACTTCATTGTTCTCTTTGCCAAGAGTCCAAAAATCGTAAATAAAATAAAGATATCTTAACAAATAGTGAATAGATACATTCTATGCATTTTTATAATAAATATGAGTCTCAGTAACAAATATATGGATCAAATATAAAAACTTTTTTGCTCATGTGACTTCATGCTAGATGTTTTAAATAGGGAAAAAATGATCAAGTAAAGAAAAGGATTCTGGTGACATATTTGGGTAAAATAAATAAATCAAACCTTATCGAAGTATGGTTCCCTGGCTTTTTGTTGACCTCCTAAGACAACCTGTAAATATGAAAATAATGTTAAAAATTAATTTTCAATTACTTACTAACAGTGACGTATTCTGAATGATTTTGACACTGGTATAACCGGTTTGACTGCCCAAACAAATCCGCCCAAAAATCAAGCTTGTCTTTTATTTGAAAATGTATATATATATATATATAATTGCCATGACGAGTAAAAATAAAAGATTGTATTACAAACCACAACAAAATAATATATTTAAGCTTATTAAACAAGGTTACCTTGATTTCATAAAACTTCGATTTTCATCTTGGGTTTGAAACCCACTTCTGTGAAAACAAATCATAGTTCTGAGAAATGAGCATTAATTTACATATAAGTATATGCGATATAAAGATAAGAAATAGAACTACAAAATAAATTTAAATAAACCTGCGGACGAGAGCAAATTATTCAATGGCATCAAAATTAAAAACAAAACAAATACGCACAAAAATATTACACTTTTATAATTAATGATTAAGCTAAAAAACATTGTAGTTGCTAAAAAAAAACAGAATAACTGGGGAGAAAATGAATTGTTTATTCATTTTGTCATAACATTTTATATTTAGAAATGCAAGTTTTGTTTTTGCAAGGTTATTATTTCCTTTTTTAGTTTTCATTTTTCGTTTTCATTTCTCTTGTACAGAGAAAAAAAGAAATTGAAACGGACACACCACTAATCCTGCCAGATATTGACTGTAGACCTTTGCTTATTTGCAGCCCTAATTTTGTTTACATAAACTTCTTCAACGTGTGACGAGAAAACAACAAATACGGTATCACTTTTTTATTATTATTATTTACTGTCATGGTGGAAGATCATCAAAAGTGAAACTTATTAAAAGATGACCACCCACAAAATATATTTTATGGAACGGAAGCAAGGTTAATTTTTTTTATTCATGTCTATGGTTTGTAGTTGTTTTTTGTTTATAGATCTTAACGAAAAAACAGGTATTTAAATAAAGAACACACTTTTTAAATACCTATTTTATAAAATTTTAAAACAAAATTTTACCATTTTAATTTTTTATCAATTTTGCTCAAAAGAGTCTCACCTTATGATATAATTTAAACATCGCAATTTTGTGAACTCTTGTGAAGAATGAAGTAAAAAAATCTTTTATTAATAGGAAGAAGAGTATCTCTCCGATTAATTTATATATAATAAAATAATCTCTAAAAAAGATTGATTGTTGTTTTATTTTTAATAAAAAGAGTATATATATATTTTTTTTTTTTCCAAGAAAAGAAATTGTTACAAACAAAAAATTATAAACGATAAATTATAACAATGGTGAATCTAGATTTAAAAACTGGTCGGTGGATTGGAAACATAAACATTATTTAGGATGGCCTAAGTGGAGATTTAGCTATTCTAGAGTTAATATTTAGAACAAAACCAACAAAATACTAGAACTTTGCCCAAAACCCTTATTGGGGGCGCTTACAGCAAGCCTGCCTGATGGCACGGCGTGTAACGCAGTATTCCCAATTTAGTCAAAATTCTAAAAAAAAATATAAACTTGAAAATACAACTATTTGTTTGGTTTTTACTCATTGTATATGGAAATAACACGCGTAGCAAAACGAAGTAAAACACTCGTTGATGTGATGTGTTCGATATAAAACAAACAATTCTGGCATTCCTTGTGGAGTACGACATTGCACACACATTATTTTTTATGTTGTAATTAATTTTTTCTTGTTTACCATATTATAAGCAGCCAATATGATCAATCGTTACTGCAAAATTAATAAACAATTTATTTTGTCTACGATTTACTTTGTTTCCTAGCAACTACTAAGTTTACTAAACGTAAACCAAATCGCAAACTAGTCGTTAACCCTAATCAGATTGGAAGGAATTACCAATCATGATAACAACGCTGTACAAATTTCAATCCTGGTAAACACCCTGAGTCTATATTTCAATCCTGGTAAACACCCTGATTTTATATTTTGGAAAAAAAATATTTAAGAATGAAAATAAAAGTTAAAATTTCAGTTTTGCTCTTGTATATACATATCAGAAAAAAAAAATTATTGGGAAGATAAAAAGAACACCGTCTGCGGGTGTTTGAGGGTTGATCTCAGTAGGGCTAAAACACATCTATTGGCCCTTCTGGGAGCAGATTGTATATCGAATAGCTAGGCGGATACTGGCGGACCTCTTTGTTTCAAACCGAGCCAAAACTTATAACTCATGAGCTTTATTTAGATACAGATACAGATGTATCTAAATGATCATGTAAGCAAGGACTGGTAATGAGTTGAGAAGTGGCACATAAGGTGGAGTGTTGGCAACAGAAATGGTGAAGATCAGAGGATTTTAGACTTTACGTCTAAAGACATGCTATTAGAATAACTTTAAGAAAAATGTCAAACATCTGATGACATATAGGAGAAGAGGTAGGGAAAGACTTTACGGTATGTAGAAGAAATAACATAAAGATGCATGACTGCAGAGTGATCAATGGTGATGACGTATCAGCACAACAAAGCCTCTTTCTTGCAATTTCATGAGAATGAAAGAAAAGAAGAAGGGCAAAAAGATAAGGATGAAAAAATTCAAGTGTTGGAGGCCAAAGATTAAGACTTCTTAAAGAGAAGGAATTGGGAAATTGGAGAAAATTGGAAAAAGTGCAAGAGTGGTGGACAATAAAAAGTGAAGTGATGAAGGAGACAGCAGAAATCTTGAGTAAAACTTCTGGAAAGAAAGCACCAGCTTTCAAGGTGGTACGAAGAGGTACAGACAATTGCGAAGAGAAAGAAGTTCCTCAAAAAACAATCGGGAAATACTGGGGAAGTAGACAAGAGGAAGTATCAAGAAGCAAAGAAGACTGAAAAGTGAGCAGTGGCAGCAGCAAATAACAGTCTGGGACGAGTTGTACATGGAACTGGAATCACCTGAAGGGGATAAGAAACTATTCAAGTTTGCTAAGAAAAAAGACGAAGCAATTAAGGATCAGCCCCAAATCAAGCAGATGAAGTAGCATCAAGGGTAAGTTTTGATAGAAGAGAATAAGATCAAATAAACCCTATAACAGTGACAGGTAAAGGCATTGTGAATTTTAGGATGGTAAGAGAAATGACAAAATTAGAAGTGGAAAAGACAGTGAATGTATGCATAAACACCTGTATGAAAAGCCAATTTAAAATTATTTGAAGTTTTTTGATTTAATGACTGAGGGCACATTATTTTTGCTTTTAATAAAAAAGATATTTTGTATTTTTTTTTTTTTTTTCATTCAATCCATTTAAAAATATGATTGCTGTTATAAATTATATGAGCCAAAAGAAAAAAACTTACACAAAAAGTGAAGTTAACAATTTTTTAAACAAATTAAAGCCCTGTCAAACACTATCACATAAAATTAACTCACCTCTTCTTCTTCTTCTTCACTTAATACATCTTCAAACTCATCTGACATCTTTTAACTATAAATATGATTATTTTCAACTATCTAAAATAAGTAAACATTGGTTACTGTAAAATATTGATGAGATTTTTCACCCTTTAAGTTCTATATTCTGCTTTCATCACTTATTCCCCCAGTAATATAAGTCATGTTGGTTGTTTGGCCGAGCAGATAATAAGACCTTGGATTCTGGCAATAAGGTGTGAGTTCGATTCTCATAGAGACCATTGATTTTCTTTACCGTAAACTCAAATGGGAACTCTAAGTACACCAGAGCCAAAACTGTAGGTCCCCAAAATTTAATTTAATCATATGAAGTATACTTAAAGGGATACTTCATTTTTACTTTTCTATAACGCTGTACAATACTCTAGAGGAGCTGGGTTGAGTTTTAAGTCATGTGTGTGCACTTCTATGTGTACAAACTCTGACTTCTAATGTTGTTAGTACATGTCATAAGGATTAAAAAAAAGTCACAGCCCTTTTCTGATTTGTGGTTGCTTTGCTGCCATATTGGATTAAAGATGACAACAGGGTAAAAGATTCAAAAATTTCAAGTGACCCATTGACATCGTTGGAAAGCTGAACAATATTCATATAAGAACTTATAACTGAAAACCTTTTCTAAAGATATTTGAGTAAACATCTAAGATATTCAGGGGTAAGCATTTATTACAAAAATAACTTCAAGGTTATATGAGAATTCAAGGTGGATTTATTATCAATAAGCCAAACACATAAAAGAGCTTGGAACTTGCCAAGAATCAACACAAATATAAATATCTATCCCCCTACCAACAATTACTTAAAAATTGAAAACGTGTTTGAACAAAAAACGGGAAATGTGATAAATGTGCCATCATCATACGTAACTGTGTTCTTCATTAATTTAAAAACTCCTTAAATAGAAAGTAACATGCCATAGAAGTACCCTTGCTAAGGGTAATAGAACAAGCCTTGGAGTCCTTTTTGCAAAAGCAAAAAAGCGAGCATAGCTAGTTTTACAGTTGGAGGTAACTTGGCAACAATGCAAAAAATTCTCTTTAGTAAGGTTTTTTTTTGCCAAATATTTTTTTGAGCCAAAATTCGTGCCTAAAATTCTCCTTAAATTTGTTCCTATTTCATAAGGCATATTATGATTTTTTTTTGTATGTATTACAATAAAATAACAACAATAAATATCAAAGATTAAAAACAAATAGTGGGAAAGATAGGCACAAAAATTGTCTGGCACAGTTATACATCACACAAAAAACATAGAGATTGGTTCAGCTGAGGCATAGTAATACAAAAAAAAAAAATTAAAAAAAAAGAAATATCCTCAAAAAATATAACAATATAGAAATATAAAAGAAACTCAAATGTGTTACTGCAACCGAAAAATACTTCCCACGTGGTTCTCTACTCTTAAAAAACTACGAATTCAATACGGCTAGATTTTAATTTTTGTGATTTATTGTTTAAGATTTGTCACACGCTAGTTGGGGTATATTTTTTTATTCCGACTCGTCATTGAGTGAGTGTTAAAAGGTCCATAAACGACTAATATGTAAGGCTTTAAGGTGTTGTGCAGCAATTTCGTTGAAATTTCAGAGATAATGATAC
The DNA here is from genome assembly GCA_035046665.1 of Euphysa ruthae. Classification (NCBI taxonomy): domain Eukaryota; kingdom Metazoa; phylum Cnidaria; class Hydrozoa; order Anthoathecata; family Corymorphidae; genus Euphysa; species Euphysa ruthae. The sequence goes on from JAUZNK010070998.1 coordinate 9,930, forward strand.
TAAAAAATTAGGCTAAGTATAATAAGTAAGTATTTATTTTGTCACAAAAAAATATACATAAGCTAAGAAAATTAAAAAGACAAAAGAAAACAAAAAATAACAACAAGAAAAAACATATAAAAAAAAAATGATGGCAAGGATAGGCACAAAAATTGTGTGTCACAACAATATTTAAATTGTGGTGCCGTTATACATAACACACAAAAACAAAGATTTTGGTTCAGCCGAAACATAGTAAAAAAAAAATGAAGAAAACAAAAAAATATTGTTAAAAAAAAAACGAACGTTTTTTACAGAAGTATAGTCTATATTTATTACATCTGCGAACTATATCCAAAGAGGTAAAATAATGCTTCCTTGATCTTATCTTTAAAAACGTAATTAATTGTGATTGATCTAATTTCATTTGAAAGACTGTTTTCTAAAGGGGTCTTTTAATGACAGCCAAATATTTCCCATAGTAGATCTTCTCCAGTGTGTATCGAACCTTAAATGGCAGTTGTGTAGAGGGTTTCCGCTATTTTCAGAAATTTTCAGACATGTAATTAAAGTTGGGTCTACTGCATAATTTAAATGCATGAAAAGCAATACTCTGATTTACACTCATATCAGCAAGCAGCCAATTAATGGCTCTATACTGCTCAGTACATAGCAAAGCGATGTTGAATCAGAGCATAGCATAGAGCACGCTTTAAGGCTGAAGAAGGGGAAATATGGCTCTCATACTTTTTGAGTGAAATGACCTACGACCCTCGTTGTGGCTCACTGGGAGTGGTGTGGTTTCACTCCCCAAGCGAAAGAGCTTAAGGCACTAGTGGCGTCTTCATCGCGTGCGCGAATGAACAGGAAAATAATGATAACTTATATTACAATGAAAAGCGCATTTCTATTACGGAGATATAGTCTATTACGGAGATATAGTCTGATATCATAACGGATGAAGACATCGAGCAAATACTTGCTGAGAATGTGGCCATCACGGAAGTTGCTAAAATATCCTTGATGAGCCTATTCCACAAGCTGTTAAGAGAAGATTATTGAAGCCACTCCAGCCTAGTGCATTTATAAAATGAATCCTTGATCGGCCCATCCTGGAGGCTGCAATACAGAAGCTTTTGAAGCCTCTCCGGTTTTCTGCGTTTAAGCCGCATGTGAAGATGGAAAAACCCAACTTGAAACTTTACCCAGACTTGTACTACGCTCTAGTTGTCAACAACGACCCCAATACTCTACCCAGATGGCAGCTAAATCAACAAAGGGGACACCATTGTTTGGAAAGAGATAAAGGAAGGTGTCGATGTTCGTCGATTCGACATGCGGTTAGTAGCCAGAGGGCCAGATATCAAAACGAGAGCGTGGTATATATGGTCTCTTTTGAAAAATAAGATTTTAGAGCAACCATAGAGATGGCATCGGAAGTGTTAGAGTTTTTAAATCCAAACGAACACTACAAGTTGTTTACTGTTGTAGGTAAGTCAGCTAAAGGAAACCTATAACCAGTGTGACCGTGGAAGAGGTTGTCTCTAACCACTCCATTAAGAGTAAACTGTTGTTCGCGGGTTGATCCCTATGAACAGCGGTCAGTGTCTGCGCCCTTCATGATATTGATCTGTGGGAGATCCAGGGAATATCAGGTCTATATTCGTTATGAACTTCAGTGACTTCAACAACAGCAGGGTGAACCAGGGCAAATGTTAGAACCAGAAAAGGACAAAGAGCGCACAAATTGTTTCGTTCGCAACGTCGTCAACTATTTCAAGGACATATGACCCAAGCAGGTACAGGGTTGACGCCGAAGCTGCAGCGAATATTAGAAAGTTCTGATAAATTCTTGCAAATATAGGTTTTTTATGTGAGGACATTTTCGCCATTGACATTGCCTTCAAGGTTAAATTAATTGCTGTCGATGTTCCGGGTAACACCATATGGGATAGCGAAAAATGAAAGACTAGCACAATGATCTTTGTACCTTGGCATAACAACCATGCTTGGAAGAGATTGCAATCGACCCGCCAAAATTTAAGGATGTCCACTTGCTTGCAACCATTATTTCTGATGCCCAATATAGGAATTTGGACTACTGCAACACAAAAAAAAACCATTGAACAAGGAACGAGGTAGATAATGATCGCATTCGCAGTTAACACCATTCCCTCGACCACAAAACTGTGGCTGTGTGGCCAGGTTCTTGTGGGGAGCGATGGAATTTACCATCTGCATCCAGAGCGAATACTGAAGTATTTACAAATGAAACTAGAGAAGACCCTCATGATTATATTCCGGAAGATAGAATACGACAAAGCCACACTCTCAATTTGTGGTGCTACAGCATATCGTTTCGGATAATTGAACATACCCTACCCTTCGGTTTTCAAATAATACCCTTAGAAATCACTATTGGTAAAAGAAAATGGTTCTTATTTCCCAAACCCAAACAACTAACCCAAACAAATGCTTTGCAATTATTGATCTAAAGAATCTGTCTATTCTATCAGATTTTTACTTAAAGAAATATGACCACTCTATTATTTATGGTTACATGAACTTAGAACCTAGCAACGCTCATCTGGAAGAGTATATGAGTAACTATAGCCTTTTTAATCTAATTCAGAGGAAGATATGTTTTAAGTCTACTCGTGGGTCATGCATTGATCTCATATTAACGAACAGAAAAACTCTTTTCCGAAACTCAAACTCTGATGATACTGCTCTAAGTGACTGTCATCATTTAATATATACTATGCTGAGATCTAAATGCTTGAAAATGCCTCCTCGTGTAGTCAGTCACCTACAGAAACTTAAAAAATATTGATGTCAAGAATTTCGATTTAAAATTTAGTAATTATTTTTTTACTTCTAGTCAGACATTTAACTATGTGTATTACGACACTATTTTTAAGAAAGTTTTAGATAAATACGCTCCAGTCTAAAGTAAGATTATATGGGGAAACAATAAACTTTTCGTCTCAAAAATTATCAGAAAAGAGTTCGTGAAATGAGCACAATTAAAAAATCGTGCAAACAAGTCTGTCAAAAAATGTGATTTAGAAGCTTATAGAATCCATCGTAATTATATAGTTAACCTTATTCGTAGAGAGAAAAAATATTCTTTCGCAATTATAACGTAAAAGTAGGACAGAAGTCGTTTTGGGAGGCATGTAAACCACTTTTATCCACTAAACCTATTATTAATAGAGAACGATTACTTCTTTTTGAAAATGGTGATGTTATTTCTGACGAAAAGAGCGTAGTTGAGATATTTAACAACTACTTTGCCAACATTACGAAATCTTTAAATATTGGATCGTGGGATCCCCATATTGAACATAACCCTTTGATTTCAGATTCAGATTTTGAGTCTCATCCAAGTATTAAAGCAATCCATACAAATTTTCCCCGCATTATTAGTTTTATTAATAGTTATGACTTTGTTCATGTAGAACCCAAAGAAGTATATGACGATATCATTAAGTTAAAAAAAGGTAGGGATTATATACCACTATCACTTATAAAAACTTTAGCACACTCTGACAGTCCCATAATTGCTAATTGCATTAATACTTCGTTGAATAATGGAACATTTCCAAAAGTCCTTAAATGGGCACATGTAATTCCTATTCATAAGAAGGAGGATAATCTTGAGAAAGGGAACTACCGACCTATTAGTATTCTTCTTACACTATCGAAGGTCTTTGAGAAAATCATATTTTTACAAATAACCTGTTTTTTTTTTGCGATAAATTCTCTCCTCTTCCATGTGGATTTCGCAAAGGTTTCTCCACCCAAAACTCATTATTTCTCTTTATTAATAAGTGGCAAAAATTTCCTGGATAAGAAGGTATTATAGGGACCATTTTAATGGACTTGTCAAAGGCGCATGACTGCATTCCACATAATCTTCTGTTAGCAAAACTCGCACCATACGGTTTCTCTAAAAAAGTTTGCGGTTTACAAAAAGCTACTTCCAATCAAGGAAACAAAGTGTTAAATTAAGTTCGACGCTTAGTGAGTGGTTGAGTATCGCAATAGGAGTTCCTCAAGGCTCTATTTTAGGCCCACTTCTTTTTAATATATTTATAAATGATATGTTCTTTTTTGTAATA
>JAUZNK010071020.1:0-14030 GCA_035046665.1 Euphysa ruthae
ATATATATTTTATTATTTTATTTATTTATTTTTTTTTTTTTTGAACGTCACACTTAATATATAATCATTTATTAATTTATTAGTCATAATAATAAATAAAAAGATATTAGTAATATAATATAAATGAAAACAACAAGTATAGTATTAATATCAATAAAAATGTTCCAATAACAAAATAAATAAATAAAATGTTTAGAGCAATGCATATTAGCTATGCCAATACTGGCTAGGCCTGCGCGAGGGTGGCTAATAATGAAGATGATGATTTTGCAATATTTAAATTTCGTACCTCCTGTTTGGAAAGCTCGGCTGCCTGTCTCAGTTATAATGTTTTCGAAATCATGTTTCGCAAGGAAAATTTTAAATATTTACAATCATAAAAAAGCATGAAAAATATGGACGCTTTTAGGATTAGAAACGTTTGTGATCCGAAATATTTGAAAGTTGGCCGAATTTTCGAAATTTTTTGTTGTCTTATTGTTTTGCTTTTGTGTGAAGATTATAAGCAGAGATTTTTGTTTCTAAATAAAACTATTATTGACACATGAACAAACTAACTATCTGCTATATATGGCTAGCAGTTTAGCTGATAGGTATTTGTCTGGGAAATTGATATAAATATAGGCAATAGTTATAAATTCATATAAATTCATATAAACTGATTCATAGTTATGGGTGATGTTGCTAGACCAGTGATGACTAGTTTTGTGGCAGTTACCTTCGGTGAAATTGGTTAACGCTTCCGAAACGATATCCTGGAATGCATAAGATGGTGTCGACAGTATGGCCTTCTTTCTGCTCAGATGTCATATTTATCGTGTGACCTTCCGTGCAACAAAGAAAATCGAACGCAAAGCATCGATGGAAAGATTTGGCGTTGCACCATGAAATATAGTAAGAGAACCTATAGCATACGGAATGGCAGCTCTTTTGAGAAATCTCACATATATCTGTGGAAATTTTTGGGGTTAATCAAGCTTGGACTTGGACTATTGGTTCTAGTCGTGGAGTGTCTTACGGCCATATACAACATGATCTTAAAACTGGAAGCAATAAAACAGTTGTGGATTGGTTTCAATACCCCTAACAAATTGGAGATCTTGGGTGTGTGGTGGAAATTTACGAGAATATGTTAGCACGTCGGAAGTATAACCGTGGGAGATTGATACCAGAGCAGTGGATTTTCGGCGGCTATGAACCTGAAACAAAACTAGGATTTCTTGTTCCGGTTGCTAGAAGTGACGCTGCAACACCTCTTCCTGTAGTTGCTCAATGGATTCGTCTTGGTATGGAGATATGGAGTGATATGTTGGGGCCTACAACAAAATTGCAGGAATGGGGTTCCAACATGATTTGGTAATGGGAATAGTTTAACTTTAATAAATTTAATTAAAATTTTAGTTAAATACATAATTAATTCAAAAAAAAAAAAAAAAAAAAAAAATTCCCGATAGATCTATTTTGATAACAGCTGGTTTTGAAAATTTTACAAAAACAATGTTGTTTCATTTCAAGGAATAATCCTTTTTGTTTAGTTATTAGAAACCAGGTCGTTTCAAAAAAGATAGTTCTTATAAATAAAACGCAAAGCAATAACCTGAAGAATTAGTAATACTGTCATTTCTTTATTTTTATATATAAGTAAAATTAATTTTTTTTGTATTAACGAATAACAGTCTGTCATGTGATATTGTGAAAAAAAAGCGAAAAAATACGATATATCAAGTTTTATATGTGGGCAGAAAAGGAATTAGCGCCTATATATATTAGGTCTTCTAATTTCATGATATGCGAGATCTCATATTTTAAGTATTAAAGTGATTATTTTAGAAATGTATTATTCGTAAAAATTTATTTTGTAGAGCTTAGGTTTTTTAATGGTTGAGTATTACACTAATCCCAGACGACCTGGCAGCTGAGCTGAGATGTGAATTAAAAATTACATACCAGATAGATATAAAATTTTTTAGATTAACAAGTGTCTGATTTTTGATAAAATTCCATTAGCTTGACTTAATTTAAATGAAAGTGACTTTAAACAGAAAGAAAAGGAGAGATCATCATCAAGTGTAACACACAGGTATTTAATATTGTTAGTAGATTTTTGACCACTAGCACTAATTTATTTAGTTGTTTTTTTATTTTTAGATTTAAATATAATGAGTTCAGTTTATTTATGTTTTTTTAAAGATTTGTTAAGAGGTTAGTTATCTGAAAAATGGTAAGTTTTAGAATCATTAATAGCATTTTATAGTTTGTTTATGTATACTATAAAAATAAGCCGACCCAAGATTCAACTTTGAGTTACACCAACAACACTGACATTATTTATTTGTTCTACATTAATGTCTTTCAATTGTTACAAATTATAGGCGATTGTGAGCATATGAACAGAACCACTTTAAAGGGATACCTCTAACTCCATAGTATTTTAGCTGTGATAATAAAATATGATTTACAGTGTCAAAAGCTTAGATCAACAAAGACTCCACAAGCGAACAATTTTGAAAGATACTACACTGTGGTCAAATAGAAATACTAATTTTAAACATCTACATGTTATTTAACTCTTTTTCTTCAATATTATATTGTTTTTATTCAATTTAGAATTATTTCTGCCCAACTTCATTGTCCGTACTTAAAAATCTCAATTTACCTGAATTAACCCTACGCTGTGGGTATTGCATGCCAAAAAACCCAATTGTTAAGGGGTAATTACAACAAAAAAGCTAACTTTGGTCAGACACCATCTCATCATTAGTACAAACTATGTCCAGAAACTTTGGACAGGCTTCTCCCTCAAACCAATTTAACTGGTACATTTCGTCACTTGTTGTTATTCAGCAAAAACTTGAGGGATCTACTGAATCTGTTGAAACTACCCAAATACCTGTAACATATATTTTCAGGCTGAATTTTGGCGCAAAATACGAGAACACTGTGGAAGAAAACTGCCGTCAAATTTCTTTACACTGGATATTGCATCTTCATTAGATTTTGGCTTGTAACTTTGCAAAAAAATTTCCAAGGAACAATTATAATCCCATTTTTCTCCATTTACTAAAAATAAATTTTCCGCAGATAAGTTGTTTAGAAGATACGGTTGGTCACACAGCCTATGGATGCCTATGAGGAACCTTACGCAGCCGGAAATAAAATTAGCGTATATGTACTTCATTGTCGTTTTTCAAAAGTTTTGACATTCATACATATACTTCAGTGGCAGTTATGAGGTTATTATAAAACAAGATAACATATAATATAGTTGTTTACATTGGTAGATACTGTAAATGCAGTTGTAATTTTAAAGGATTCCTGGAAGTTTCACGACTTCCATTTCCCACACTGCTATTTTCCAAAAGACATTACCCCAACACATCTCCCCGAGAACATTTTTTACAGCGGAATATTTTAGGAGTGCGGACCTTGCAATTGATATCGCTACTAAAATTTAAAGAAATAGTGTCAAATATACAATAACTTAATCCTTAAATATTTTTTAATTGCTTAAAAATTCTATTATTTTCAAATGAAGACAGTTGGTCGCAAATCGGGTGGTTTAATTAGTTTCGTTTTAATTGATGTGGAGGGGTATGGGGCTTGGAATGTAGTTTTATTTTCTTTAAACTATTAAAATGTCTATTAATATATATTAAGTTTTTTGTGCAATTTTTAAAAAAATAGATTAACCTACTTATGAAATTTAATGTTATTTGGAGTTTTTTGGTTGATTTATGACCCAATATGTCAAAATTTACCCCTGGAAAAGCCTTATCATTTCCCGAAAAATTTCTCAAAAAAAAAAATTCTGGCTTTTTGTGAGAAATTATTTTTTTGCATCTACCAACCAAAATTTAGGTAATTTGCCTTTTTTTGTTGAGTTAAAATACGATATGTCAAATACTCCCTGCACACTCACTTTTTTCCCCATTTTCATGTGAAATAGGTTAAGAGATTTGGAAAAATTGATAAAATTTGGGATTTCAAACAGCCTTAACTATTGAACCGTAACTTATTGAGACCAATAGGGCCTTTTTGGAAATCACATGATTTAGTCTTTCACTTGATATCCAATGCTTTGTTGTGAGTTATTGTTTTTAAAAAGGCTTGACATACCAAATTTTGGCTGCATCGTTTTGACTGCTTATATCCGTGTATTTGGGTTTTAGATCTTATAAACAAAAAAATTATTAACTGAGACAACTGCTTAATTATATGGCACCCATATAATTAAGTATTACGCACTGGCATTACGCACACTCTCAAGACCTCACAACTTAAAAATTATGCATTGTTTTCACTTGATTATTTAAAATGCATCCAAGAACTGCTTAAATAATCTTTTAATTTACTGTGCGTAATATTAAAGAGAAAATCACTGATGAATAATAAATATGAATTAATTCAATTATTAAAATATTTAATCAAAATTATGTTCTGGTAATTTGTTTCATTCAGGTTAGGTTATATAATTTGATTTCACCATTTTTTTTTTCTAATCTAAACATAAAGAGAGCAGTTGCGCAAACGATTAATACTGTCCTTTTCTAAATTTTGGCGTATAAACGCATATAGCGCGTTTATCAAAATTGTGCATTATGCATTTTTACCAAGTTTAACAAGCTGGTGTTCATATTTTGGTTTAGTTGAATATTTTTGTGAGATGAAATCTTTGTATTGATCTGGAAATTTACATTTGGTGACACAGAAAAAGTCATTTATTTTGTTCTTATATTTTAGATAAAAGAAAATATTTGTTTTACAAAGTTCAATGGCAGCACAGGATGTTAGCTGGAACTCTCCTAGTTTGAGACAAATGGTAATTCAAGAAATGTAATAAAATTTTCTTTTACTCCTAGTTTTTATGATTGAGATAAATCGCTATTTTTTTGTTATAATAAATTACAAGATCTTTTGAGAAAAACATGACTATAGAGTGCGGCCACCGAATAATAAAAAAATGTTCTAAATACATAATAATTTTAATAATAATGGTAATAACACAACAACAACAACAAATAATAATAATAACAATTTTAACAAATGAAAATAATAATAATTGAAAATGAAACGAGAAAAAAAGAACAATAAGTTCACCTAGGTTTAATTAGGATAATTAAAAGTATTATTTTATATTTATTTAGGATGAAGTTGTATACAATGCGTTTTAGTGTGTTTCTTTTCATTTTTTCAGGAACTATTATTTTAGTGTTGAGGTCATTCCATGTTTTTATTGTGCTAGCGAGCTGAGACCATAATTAGAAGTATTAACTCTAGGTAGAGTGCAATTTAACTTGTTCATTGTAATTATGACATTTACTCTTTCTGTGGGCGAACTGGCGATAAATATAGGGTCCGCCAATTGGCATATTTAAAATAAAATCAAAAAATAATGTTCAGTAATAATAATAACTGAAAACACGTTTTTACCCATCAATTTGTCTTTCAAAAGCTCCTTGGTAAAGTATTAAATAACAAAAAACAATACAATATACATATAGAAAATGGTAGATTTCTAATGCTTTTGAGACATGTTATAAAACCATAAAATCATTTTACGCGATACTATAGATTTTATTAAAATCCAGTAAAACTCTCGTTTTTTTAATATACAGGGTTGTGATATAGTTTGCAAAAGAAATTTTAAATACTTTACTAAACTTTATATTATTTTCTCAAACATAAAAAGGTGAATAATTTTTTTTTTTTTATATCCGCAGAAATTAAATAAGTCTCGCCTAATTGTGATATTATGTTTTAGATTACTGGGTCAAGCCTATTTTTCTTTTAAAATATAGATTTTATTAGCTGGATATGCTTTGACCATGCTCATAAAACATAGGCAGGATTGTGAACATTCAAGAATAAATATTTTCATATTTTAATGAAAAATCAAAAAATTATACCCAAATTTTCATAGGGGCAACACTATTGGTAAGAATGTAACTTTGTTATTGTATATCAATATAATTACTTGCCATTAATTTTTGTTGATTTGAAAAAACAGGCATTGTGTTTGAACCTAGCTTAACAGAGAAATAGTAACAAACAAGGCCGTAATGCCTTACAAGGTACATGATAATTTAGTAACACTACCAATTAAATATGTTCTGTTACTATTTTGTTTAAAATTTTCCCAATTGATTTTATTTCATATATTTAAAAAGTTTTATTGATTTATCAAGCTGTTCACTTACCAGTATTTACTAGTTTATAATAGATAAAAATGTAACAATTTTCATAGAAAAAAATGAAAAAAAAATTTCTGTTGTTACGCTTTTATATTTTTCTTGAATTTGCACAAAAAGTCAATTTGAAGATTTTAAAATATTTTATCAATTAAAGTAAAAAGATTCGGCAATGTCTTTCCAAGAAAATAAGGACATTCAAGCAACCTAAGAATTATTCTAGAAATTCAGCATGCTGATTGTTCCTGTATATATTTTAGAAAGTTTCAATTTTATAAACTTTCTTACAATAAAGTAAATATTATTATATTGAGCTGATATGTTTTAGTTATGTTCATTCCTATTAACACTTCAATATTAATTTATTGGTATTTGATAAAAGTCAAAAAATTTCCCATTTGATTTGTATTTTGTTATTTTTTATCAATTTCCTGCTGTTACGCTTTTATATTACTCTTGAATTTTGCATCATGTTTAAACCTTAAAGGCACTTAAAACCCAGTTTAACAAAAAAGTTAAAACTTACACTTTTATCATTTTCTTGTTTGTTTAGTTAGAACCGTTCAATTTCTGTACGATGCTGGTAAGAGTTGAAAATTTAAACTTCATGCTTCAGTTTTCAGTTAGCTTTCACAGTATTTGGACAAATGATTGATAAATATGTAATGTAAAATTTACAAAAAAGTTTTCTATTACAATTGTACCAGCAGACTTGTTTTGAGAGTTTCAATTAGCATTATTTTTTTCTTTGTTTTTTCATGGACCAAAGTTTCAGTCGAAAACAAGAAATGTTTCAAAACTTGTAAGACCTTTTTATCATTTTGAAAATTTCTACCTGTTACTTTTTCATCATTTACTTGTTTGTGTTTGGACATAAATATCTCCTACTTTAAATATGTTAAATTAGCCAAAATTTTAATGCTACAAATGTGCACTTTTCTAGATTATACTTAATTAAAATTTTTTTTTCAAAAAAGTATAAAAGTCAAGATAATGAGAAAACAGTAACCATACACCTAAATGCTCACAATCCTGCCTATGTTTTATGAACATGTCTTAATACAAGTTTTTAACGTATACTGTTTTTTAACTTTTTGATTAGGTTCTCTTCATTAGAGCTTTATTAAGTTCATCTTTTGCCACAGTTGTTTTGATGTAGTTTGCAGTAACTTTTGTCTCAATAATGAATTTTAATATTTTGGGAACAGACTACTACTGACTACCTAGAAATTTACTTTGGTATTAGTGTATGTTGGTATATTAATTGCATTTTCATTCAAATATTGAAATTAGATTTTTAAGCTTAAAAAGTTTTAGTGCCTATCTCCCAGGCATGAGCTATGACACTATATATCACATTTGCTATTTATAAAATATTTTTAGAGAGGATACATACAAAAATTATGGTAACCCCATCAATAAAACCAGCCATGAATTGGAGAAGTCACTCCTTGAGAAAGCTCAATCTAGAGTAAGTGAATTTCCTTTAGGATTTTATATTCTTCACAGTGAGGATCTAACTCAATTTGAAGTCAAGAAAATCATTTTGATAAGTTTAATAGCAATTGAATGAAATTATTCATGTCTTTTTCTCTTTTTCACATACCTAAGTTCTAACATCCAAAGAAATGCATTCCTTTTATTACTGAAACTTTCTTAGATGCTGAAAATTTTTTATATTTCTTGGTTTTGTGATTTTAAATCCATTAATAAAACATAAACTGTGCATGTGTGCTGGTTTGCTTTATTCTTTAAAACTATTGTTTCTTTTGCGCTGTGTTCTCCTTGTGTGATATTTTTATTTTAGGGATGATGAAAGTTAGAGGAAGATAAACTTCTTTTGACCTATTTGTCAAAAATACTGCATTTTGGTACTGTGCACACACGTGGTTGTTTTTTATACAGGGATAGCGATTTTGAATTTTTCTTGAAGGATCTTGCTAAATTTTTTTTTAAGAATTTCAATTTCACAAATTTTTCCAGCATGAAAACGAGGCTATCGTTGGACCAGAATGATTTTTCTCCAACAAACCTTGGTAAATAGTTCAGTGTTTAATTTCTCATCTTAAAGACTTCTTTTGTGAATAATAAATACTGAGGAAAATAGACAGACTTCATGCAATTTGTCCTAAATGTCCACCAAAAAACCTTGATTTAAATGTCCACCAAAAAACCTTGATTTAAATGTCCACCAAAAAACCTTGATTTAAATGTCCACCAAAAAACCTTGGTTTAAAGTGTTTTTCAATTGCAACAAAAATACTGAAATGTTACAAAGAAAATTTTCAGGCTACAAGGCTGATCATCATACTTGGGGAGAGTTTATATATACCATTTATTCTAAAATTTTGTCAAATCAGAGACATTGTAAAATACGATGCTGATTTCTCAAGTCGTTCACCTTGTCTTACTTATGATGATATATTCAAAAGAGAATGTTCAAATTTTATTTGGAACAATTTACACAGTTGTTTTGCTCTGGGTCTTTTGGAGATCACTTATCCTCACCTATTGAAACTGATTTTTAATAAATCTTTGTTGGAAATAGCATTTCCAGGCATTGATCATTTCTATCGGCGATCATTTTTGTCTGAGCTCTATTTTTTAAATTTTTTTTTTTGCTTTCTACTTTTACTAAATGTAATAATTGTAATCATACAGAAATTTTTCATACGTGATGGAAATTGTGATTTCTTAGGTTTTTAATAGTTGTTATAAATGGCGTACACTTTAACTTGCTAATATCGTCTTGTTACAAGATAATATGAAACAAAAGTTTGAATGGGAAGAAATATTAAATGATCAAAATTTGACTTAATACAAAGCTGATTTTCTTAAAAATACTTAACTTTGGGCAGTTTTTTACAGAAATGATATTATATATACTCTGTAATTTACTAATATACTTTATGTAAATATAATATATATATTCTATCACTTTCTTACAACTATTAAAAGTGAGAATGTGATGAAATAGCAGCTTAGTTAGCCACAGGTAATGTTAAAGTGTGTACTTTCAAAGGATAATACGATTTATTAATTTGGTTTACGTAGCTTTCAAACATGACTTTTAAAATGCTATGTTGGTATTGATATAATTAGTCAAACACAGCGATCTGAAGCGGAGCGTTTAGTATGTACAGTAGCGAGAAAAAAAATATTTGTATCAATCTGTCCATAAGCTAAATGTAGTTTAAAATAACTTGTTTGTTCATGTTTTTAGGAATGAAAATGATAAAAAAAAACCGCACACATCTAATTTCAGTAAAAATTGAGTCAGTAAAAACTTCAACCATATTTTAACAAATACTATTCACAAAATGTGTGGCGTAACATACCTGTTTATGTAAATGCTGTAGTTAGGTCTAAATTGATGAGGGAACAAGAGTTGGCAAGAAGCTAGATAATAACAACAAACTGTGAAAATTTAGTCAGCTACTTGGGCTAAAAAAAATGGTTGTGCTTCGTTAACTATATGATAACTTTTTTTGTGATCGATTTCTCTTTCCACATATATTCTATCTGCTGCTTTTTTTTTTTTTTTTTTACATTTTGTTCTGTTTCTTCTGTAGTTAACTGCGATTTTTGTGATTCAAACTTTTCTCTGCTGTAACAGCACCAGAAATTCTAACCACACTGATTCTTTTGTAATTTGTTTATCTGTAATCCTTTAAGCCTAAATATTTGAATCAACTTATTATACAAGTAAGAGGTATACCAACTAATGCTTTCCATGAACTGTGGTGTTTGTATTGAGACCAAGGCTGGCTTCGATTTCATCGCATAAGATTTTTCAATAAATGTTTCAATCCCATCAATAAAAATAGGAGTAGTTGGGTATAGTGCAAATTGTTTATTGTTTGATTGTGATTGCATAGGAAACATCATTAGTAGTTCGTAATATAAAAATTTAAACCATGTAGTGAAAATCTTGAAATTGCTGCTGGAGATACTTCAAAGCAGTCACTTAAATCAGATACAAATACTAAAAAAAAAAAAAAAACAACAAAAAGTTTTAATTTTGATTTTGTACCAGTTTTCAATTTTTCTTCATATTCTTTGGCTAACGTCGAGCTTCCTCCCTCCAGTAGCTTAGCTTTGCAGCCTTAGCTTCAAAATATTCAAAAATGCTTTTTAAACAAGTATAGTTTGTAAAACCAGTTTAAAAACAAATTTCAGAATTTTCATTAGTATAACTAAATTTTGAAAATTTTTTTTTTAAATTTAAAACGTCAGCTTGTAACACAGATTTCTTTTGTGATATATAATTGGTTGCGAGTAAGAATGTATATTTCTCCACTTTAAGCAAGAATAAAAAAAAAGTAACTATATGTGAATTTATTCACCTTATAAGGTCTATAGAAAAAAAAACCATAAAAGGGCAATCGGGTAATTCCACATCAAAACACCCAGTCCATTGAAATCCTCATATTTCTTTTATTTTTTTAAACATACAGTTGATATTCATAAAAAAGCAACTCAGCCAAAATTTCAGCTCAAATTTTTTTAAAAATGACCCGGTTTCCATCACTTCCCGAATTTTTTCTTTAATTACTAGACAAATAATCAATGGAAAATATGAAGTTATGTTATGCTTTTTTTTATAAGAAATAGCCCTGGTTCCGCGATAATGTCAGATATGTGGGCCAGATATAGTGGCATTCGAGCACAGGGGTTCCAAGACTTGTTTGAAAAAATCCTAAATTCTTAATATGTTTTAAAAGGATGTATTTTTTAAATCTTTGCATATTTGAAAAGGATGTATTTTTTCTTATTTTCTATTTTTGAACATGTTTGAGCAAATGTTGAATGTTGTGACGGTGGTGGGGTTAAAGTAGGAAAGTACCCAAAATATTTCCTTTAAAATTTAAAAATTTATTAATTTGACAAATGTGGTGTTTTCATAGCTTTTCATTACCTCACTTTTTCTAGAAACCATATTTAACAAAAAAATTTTGGATGAATTTTGAATATGATGAAATATGTATTGTTTCATAGTCTAGGGCTTTAAAAAAAGAGACTTGGGCTAAATCGTCGCTTATACCTTATATCTATCTAAAAAGTCATTGAGAAAATAAAAATTAGGCAAGTTGCTAGATTGTTAAACCATTTCCTCATTTATTAAGGTTGACTTTGTTTATTAAGACAAAGATTTTTACTTTTCTTCAAACTTAGTAGTTCAACGATGTCTTTTTTAAGGAACCTAGTATAAATGAATTTATTTCATCAAAATTTTATTTCTATGGTATTAAGAACATATAGATTTTTAATTTCATTGTTATCTAAGGAATTAAGTTTGTTCATTTTTAAGTTATTTGAATACATAAACAATTTATTTTGAAGATAAAGACAGAATTTTGGTTGGTTTCATTGAGCATTCTATTAGTTTAACATTTTTTAAGAGATGGTATGCACTTTTTATCACTAATAAAGACTAAATGAAGTTGATTATGACCGAAAATATAACATTATTTGAAAATTATTACCATATTTATTATAACTTGTTTTGGTCAAAGTACAATCTTTTACAACCTATAAATTATGTTTTTGTTAAAGTTGCTTCAAAGTTTTTAATAACATTTTTTTGTGAAAACTACTTTCTCATATTGTTCAACTGTTGCTACAATTTTGTTCTCTTTGTAAATCTGTAAGTTTCCTTCTTCAGATTTTAGAATTTGAAATATTGAAACCTCATGTATTTTTACACAAAGCAAACAAAGCATAGCTGTATCTTCCTGTGCAAAGCACAACTCACTATGCAAATAGTAAAAATAAAATACCCTGTTATAAAATGAATTTAATGCATGTATATCTTCTATAATTGTGGTTTAAGTAATAAATTATGTGTTGTGTAATTAAAGTGTGTTTTGCAAATGTATTATTTCCAGATAGGTTTCTACTTTCTTATATTTTTGAAATCTGTCCAAAATAATACATGCAAACATATTTTCTCAAAATTTTATTATTGCTATATTGATTATCATAAATTATGATTTGCTTAAAAAGTCTTTCATTCTAAACGCATCAATAAGTCTAGTTCCTTAATATTTGATGTTCTAATCAAAATTAAAATTCTTCCAAAATATGAAAAAAGGCAAGTGGAAATATATAATTTTAGCTAATGTTTTTGGTTTACAAAGAGCTGCTAATAAGTACTAAAAAAACCACATAGACATATCTGCAATGTCAATTCATGTTTGAATTTTAAAAAATGTTCTCCTACTATGACAGTTTGGCTTCTTCGTGCCTGTTTATACTTTTTTCTGTATATCATTTGTCTGTTTTTTTATTAGTTGAGGTATTTTCTAGAGATTGCATGCTTTAATTCAAGGGCACAATTCATTTGGTCTTAAGTATATGAAATTCATTGATTAATGTTAGTGTTTGCGGCATCACGCGTAACACGTTACTCCCTATTGACTCAAAATTATAGCTTGAGCTGCTCCGTTAGTTTAAAAGTTCAATTTAAATGTTTTAAGTTTCTTATAAGAATTAATCTCTGTGCTTGGTGCTTTATTAATGTGAGGCCACAAAATGGCAGAGCACTCCTCTTTGCCAGATCATGAATAAAAGATTTGACTTAAGTTGTATACTTGCATAATCGTTAACAAAGTAATCCTGCTCTGGCTTTTGTGAATAGATGAACCAATTTATGAAAAACCTCATTAGGAGCAGGTCTGTGAGGTATTCAGATGAAGTATTGAATCTATATTTGGATATATGTTAAATTATGTCACTCAAAATTAGATTAATAAATAGATAAACTTAAATAAGTATTAACAATTTTTTCTTTTGAGCTATTTGGTATGATATTAATGTTAAATTAGAATTTTTAGCATCTCAGTTTTCAGAAACAAAGAGAACTAACTTCAAACATCAGCGATGTTATATTGTATCATTTTTAACACATTAAATTTTAGTCGTAAACAGAACTATTATTTTTCAATGTGTGATCACATGTAACATTATTGTTTTCAAATCCTTTTTAAATATGTATTTAAAATCATATTTTTTTGTTTACATTCCCTTGCTCTTTGATCAATATCTGAAACCACTTTAGTGGTACTCTGGCTTATAATACTTCACTAATATTATGATGGTTCAAAAGTAATGTTTTTTATTTCATAAATATATCAGTTTCAGGTGTACTTTGCTGCCACTTTATTGTTAATTTGCAGTGCATTTTTTTAAACTCAGTGGTAAAACTCAACCATCACAATAAAATAAAGAAAAAAAAAATGGTAGCGTTTATAACTAGTTGTTCTGTTGTTTTAGTGAAAAATTTTTTTTGTTGATTTAAATATATTTCAATGTAAATGCTGGTTAGAATATAAAGTACTGACAATAAAAAGTAATACCAAGCTTGTAACAAAAGTTGTAATAAAATCAGTTTAAAAAAGGGATCATAGTCTATATAAAAATTAATTAATCAAACAAGAAAATGGTGCTCATTATCATGGCATAAATAATTAAACAAGAGAATGGTGTTTATAATCATGCCATAAATTAACCCTTTAGCAGTCCCTGGCGTAATATTATGTCGGCGGAAAATGGTGCTAAAATATTTGCGACATAATATTATGTCAAGCGATTTATGTGCTTAAAATTTCCCTGACGTAATATTACGTCCATGTATATTCCAGTTTGATTTGCTTTGTTTCTGACGTAATATTATGTCTGCATCTTCGAGGTTCATGACATAAATATTTTAAATTTTGGATTTTCACGCCCTTTTGCTAATTGTTGTTATAATACTCATATAATAAGCAGCTATTTACACCCTACAAAAAAAAAAAAAAAAAAAACAGCCTATTTTACAGGCACCTAGTGATCAAGTTCAGT
>JAUZNK010071031.1:0-30532 GCA_035046665.1 Euphysa ruthae
TGTATATATATATCTATAGATTTTCCAGGAAACAATTTCCATTGTTTTTTGAATTCCAAGTAAACAAATTTAACGGTTTAAAATGAGAATTACTTTATACAACTAATGTAGTGATATGCTAACGGCTTTGATTTCAATCGCATTCGTATAAGATTTGCAATTACTTCCATGTCATTGGCTGTGTGTGAGTTACAGTTTAGAGCAACAGACATAAGCAACTCTTGTGCTGGTCTTGTTAACTAAAAGTAATATTTAGTAAGACTTTGTTTTAATCAAATATATAAATTTCAACCCAAATCAGCTTATAAAAGGAAGTAACGGCTTTAAAGCTTCAGCATTATGCTTGATTTCCTTTACACATTTACAAAAACAATACAAATAAACTGGCAACAGCTCTGAGACTTAGCATAAGTCTTCCAAAAAACAATGACAAACAATAGAACCATATTAATTTTTCAAAAATATAATTGTAATTGCTTACCTTTGGATTTTGAATCCAAGTTTCGATTTTCTGCGAAGCAACAAGTCTAACATCACCATAACCACATACGGATGCAAGGAAACGTAAAAAGTTTCGTGAAACACTGTCAATCATTTGCCGTTTGTTTAGCTGTTCTTTAACAACCTCGTTAACATATGTCATTATAGCAACTTCATCTTTGTGCAAGGGATACCTAAGAAAAACAAACAAAAACTATGTCAAAGTTAACAACTTGATAAAGTCATCATCATCATCATCGTAATAAAAGTTTATTATTGCCTGCTTCTACAGCAAAAAATCCAAAGAAAATCAACGTCTACTGTAAGACTTACATTCTTAACATGTTAGCGTGTTTAGCAGACAGATCTTAGTCATCTGCCAAGTAAACTGTCTGTGCCAGACACTAAACTGGTATGTTCCATTAAAAAACCACAACATAAAAAAGCACCTAAATGAAGGATTTTTATTTCATATATTTAAAAGATTGTTCGCTTCTTAACATTTATAACAAAAATTCTCATGATGGGACAGTCCTCAAAATTTTCCTCAGAAAATAACATGCTGCAAAAATGAAGATACAAAGGAAAATTACATTCTTTTAGGGATGTAAATGCTTAATCAACTTAAATTTTGTTTTATGCAAATAAAATTATGTATATCATATCAAAAATATCAAATTTTCAACTAGGTAAAAGAGATAAATCTTAGTTGTAAAGATTCTGATTCTCTATGGAATGAATTTTCTAATTGGAGTATCAAAACAGAGTTTTTGAGGTACAGAAACAAAGGATAAATAAATAGAATTTTTGTGGAAAGAATGATTTAACCAAGAGGAAAAGCATGTAAAAGATGCATATTAAGGTATTTGAAGTCTCTATGTTTTAAATCATTGGTTTTTTTTTTAAATGCCAATTAATTGTGTTTCTAGTACATGTTAACAGCAGCATTAGTTAAGTTTCATGCCAGTAATTTTACTTGATTACATCTTGACTATTTTAAACTGCTCCTTTAGGAGCAAGATTAGTGAAGTTTTGAATCATTATTTTTACCTGTTAACAGCTGGATTAGGATCTTCTGCTACAAGTGATATTCCTGCTTCTTCTAGAATCTTTTCTTCTTCATTTTTGGCTTGTGTAAGCTGCTTCTTTGGAGACTTAGTACCAAACACAGCAGTTATATTTGATAAAAAAAGTTTGTTATTTTCATTGTCGACCCATGAACGATCACCTAAAGCATCCTCAACATAAACCTGTAGACATAAAAAATACCAGCATAAACCAAAGACAAAGTTTTGACAAAAAAACAATAAATATTGATTCGTTTGGTCTTTGTTTTTAAATTTATGAACAAAGAAACACTAAACTATGCATATAAAATTCGCAAAGAGCTTCATTGGCTAAAAAATAATTAAAAAGTACTATATAATGAATGCTGTTAAACTTACTAAAAGAAGTATCTGTTACTAGAACAGTGAGTGTTCTTTTATTTTAACTTACTAAGGAGAAATCTTTTACATTTGTTACCTACTTATAGACATACCACAACTAGAACAGTGAGTATTACAGTAAATTACTGTAAATATGAAGTTAAAGATTATCTTATTCAAGTCTTCTTAAAGAAAAGATAAGTGCACAAGTAATGTCTAATAACGTTGTAGTTACAGATGAATTTTCAGGGGTAAGTACAAAAAAGTAAGTATAGAGGAGGGCGAATACACAATTTTATATTCATAGCTCAGGTTATTTTCTGTATAAAGAAAATTGGTCCGACCCAAGCTAAAATGGAAAATGGACGAAAAGAAGTATAAGAAGAAGACAAAGAAAATTAAATTACTTTTATAAATGACTGTGGCCAGGTTGTTTCATTGCAAAAAGCATGGAAGAGAATATTGCAAGCCATAATACAAAGAAGTGTGTTAGGTTTGGTTTTTACAACAATACCAATGTTCTCTCTTCGAAGAAACGTTAACAGATACTAAAAAAACAAAAAACAATTTTTTTCAAAGGACAACAAAAGATAAAACTTTATTAACAAACAAATAGCTTAAAAAAATGAAAATAACAGAGCAGGGCCTAAAATAGCTAACTAAATGGCTGGTCAAAAGTGCTATTGCATTATTAAGTCTGAAATTACATTACATGGATTTTATAATTACCAAGTTATTGTTTGACTGAGGAGCACAGAATAGCGTTAATTCTATGTAAGACTTATTTGCTGTTTTCTATTCGATCCATCAAAAAATATCTCAAAGATTGACTCATCTAAACTATACACAGTTTGGCTGGCAACAAAACTATTATACAAGCAAAAATATTGGATCACTCCTGCCTGGTAAGAAATAATTTTGAGTTAGCAGAAATGTATAAATTAATGTAAATTATATTTTCAAGCAATATCAAAAATTCTAGCAGAAAAATAGTACAAGTTTTTGAGAAAACTGAAAAGGCTTATTTTGGACTAGCCCTGGAGTCGTAATCTGAACTAGCCCAGGCACCAAAAAAAAGAATATCCAGCAAGTGGCCACATAGGTAAAAAAAATCATCTATGGACCAGTAATTAAGTTAAAAAGAATAAAAAAAGTAAGCTCTTTTTGATCAAAATGAAGAAATAGCCATATTTGAGCCAAGAAGTGAGAAAAAGAATTTTTGACAGGTACTAAGATATCATCACTCTTATTTTCTTATAAAAATTAAAAATCAAGAAAAAAAAAGAGTGACTAATGGACCCCAGACTTACTTTAATAAAAAACCAACACTTGACCCTATTTTTTTTCTTTTTTTTTAAATTTTATCTTAAACAAAACTCCAAACAAAGAGACATAAAGAAGAAGGCTTTATTCTATTAATGATCAAACTGAATATTTCATTCCATTTTGATGCTTCATGGTTTGTCTGCGAATATTTTAATAACTACCCAATTGCGTTTTATTATCTGAAACAAAAGTTATATGAAATTTAACAGACACACAAAAAATTTCAAAAAAAAATTAATGAGCTGTTTTCGAGCAAATTACCCCTAAATATTGATTTTAAGCCTAAAATGATCATATTATTTTTTTAATTTTTAAACTGTCACTTATAGCTTAAGGAATGGAACAAACAAACATAGATTGGTGAATTCATACCACCAAAATAAACTAACAAACCTGATTGTAAAAAATTCTAAATGATTTTTTCCCTATTTGGGCATATTCAGGTGCCAGTAAAAAAAAAAAGTTTTGTTCAAAAATCTAAAACCATCAATTTTTTCTGTTATAACGCAAATACTCCAAACAAAACTCTAAAAAAAAATTAGTGAGCAATTACAGATAAAAAGTTAAAATAAATGCGTCTGAGTTAATCTAATACTTGACTTTGTTGATAATAAAACAACTTAAAACTCTAAACTATAAATAAACAGATTTCATAAATAATAAAATGCCCTTAAAGATTCATACACAGTTACTAATTTTTCTGCATAAGTTAATTTTGTGAATGATTGTATTTCTTTTCACGGGCATCAACTCTTTTTTTTTCTTCTTTAAATGAAAAAGTAAAAGTTTTTACCTTTGCAAATTATTAACCCAAATTTATTATTAGTTTATTAATTTATTTGCTTATGTCAATTTTCTTTTATTCATAGATAGCTAAAAGAAGTATAAAAACTTCTTCCAAACAGCAAAAAAAAACTATAACTAGAAGAAAATATTTTCTTGGGTTAACTTACGTCAACAACATGCTTAAGTTGAAAGATTGTTGGTTGAGCTTTAGCTAGATTGGTAAGTGAAAGATAGATTGTAGGGTCTGGTTTTAAACGGTTTGATTTCAAAACCTTCATTGAGCTGCATAATAATCCTTCTACTCGGTCAATATTTTGATTAGAATTTGCTATAAGAACTTCATCTTCCAAATCCACAGGCGAAACTAAAAACCATAAAATGCATGGTCAACATAAGAATAAAATTTATTTACTCACTTTCATCAGAAAAACAGAGCAAATATAACTACCATAAATTACCATGAAATTTCCAGCATGTGAATTTAATTACTAAAAATATAAAGCATAATTATTCAAAAGAAAAAAATTTTTTTTTCCAGGTAAATTCTTTTGGTGTTTTAAGTTTTTTTGCAAAACTCTTCACATTTTTCTTTTTATGAGTTTTAACTGTTTTTTTAACTTTTTTGATTTTCTCCAACCTGTTCTCATTCTATTCTTACAATATCTTGTTATATGATGAGCTTGTTAAAATTTCAAACTGTTCATCTTTACATTTGTTTTGATTAGCTATCGTCTAGAAACATCAAAGTGTACTGATTGAGAAGAAAAAATTTGAGCATCATTTAATGTTGGTGAAAGATCAGGTGGTTCTATGCCAAGCACAACAAAGGTAGATTTGTCTATGATGTCTAATGTAGCACTACTGATATTGGTGGATTCCCTTAAATCTTTTAAATAATCAGTATTGGTTAATATGTCATGTTTAAATGGATATATAACAGCCCCGCGAAAACCAGCAGCAGCATTTTCAATCGTAGCAGAATTAAAGTATACTTCTCGACAGAATAATTTTGTCAAGCAAGATTCTGCAAGCTAGATGTCTTCTTAACCAATGAGAACAAACAGAAATCATATATCCTCTAAAAACGGAAAAATTTACCACTCCCAGATGAAAGTAGGAATCAATGATTATAAAAAATGTTTTACTAAGGTATCACAAAGGTTTGAATGCAGCTAAAGAATTTAGTTTTTAATATAATAAACTTTTATTTTCTTTTGTTTTATTGAGACCTTACTAATAATTAAAGGTTATACTTTTAGATTTAAAAAAAAAAATCCCAAAAAGTAATTTTAATGGTTTTTTATGGCATCAAAAATTAGGATTTTTGTTTTCAAAAAAAAAGCTCCAAATTTCACCAAAATTTTTTTTTCCACAAAAAAACTTATCCACATGGTGGGTATATATGTCATCAAAATCGAGTGCGGAAAACTTTTTAAAAAGACTCATTAAAGCATTATTCTAATTTATATTTCTATATTGTTTAAAAAAATATATAGCTTTACTCTTTAACTTAACATATTTTTCTTCTAAGGCATCTGCAGAAAAGTTCCACACACGATTTTAAAGACCATGTTTTTGTTTAAAAGTTGTAGAAATTTCAAAGAGAACCAAAAAAAAAAACTATTTATTTTCTAAGAAAATATATTTTGGTAGCAAATATTTCTTTTAATATGCCAAACATAATTAGTTTCTGTTTATTGTGCATTAGAGATATGCTGGCGGCAATCTATTCTTAATATGAAAAACATGTTTAAGGCACTTTTAAAGTATAAAGTTATATTTGTTGTTAATGTAAAGTAGAACACTGAAAAGGATTAAAAAGGTGTAAAAAATCATTTGATGCAAATGTAAATGCGTTTTTAATAAAAAATCTAAATGAAGTAGACGAGAGTTTTTTTATCTGTTAATTGATAGAAAACTAAGTAGTTCAAAAAATTATTGCGCAGACTCAGTAATTGATTTACTCACAAATAAATAGTGGTAAAATTATCTCAACCTTTTATTATCACCGAAGGTCAGTTAGTACATATAAGTAATAAAAATATTCAGCTCGTATCGGGTGAGATAAAAAAGATAATTTGAAAATATACTGGAAATAGGATGATTTTCATATTACGCCCATTTCCCGCCAAAAATGATAAATAAAAATAAATCTTTTTAAACATATTTTCTTTGTTACACCTGTGAAAAAAAATATAACCCTAAGGGAAAATTTTATAAGCATGTTACACAGTCATTAACAACAACTCTGGCAACCATGCCAACAGCTATTGGTAAACCAAGTGGAAAATTGACTTTAAGCACCACAATTACAAAATGATAGATAATAAATCTAAAAATAATAGATCCTAAAAATAATACTAGTTTCCCTGAGATTATTTGTGAAAAGTATTTTCCCTGAGCTTACCTGAAGATTATATGATTTCCCCTGAGCCTTATTGCAATTAACAATAGTAAAAACAATAACAATTTGGTTTACACACTACTTAATTTAATTGTGGAATAGAAGTAGCATGGTAGACAATGGTTTTTTCAGCACATTTTTTTTCAAATTTACAGTCCAAAAAAACATCAGAAATGACCATATTGATAAAATTCCTCTAAAAACAGAAAAGCTTTATAAGATTAAAATTTGGGTGTTTATTCAAAATGACTGCCCTTTAAACTGAAATGAGTCTGTTCCATAGGTCGTAGAAAGAGTAGGAGGAAGATTTAATACAAAGGTACTTTTAAGATGATACTATACATATTTCAAAAAGAAGATGTCTTGAATAAGTTTGGGACTTATATAATTGATTGACTTATAAATTTCAGTCATTAGCAACTGTAAATGTCTTTATCAGAAATAATCAGATTGATAAAATTCCTCTAAAAACAGAAAAATTCTAAAAAAGGGATAATTCTACCACTCCCAGATGAAAGTAGGAATCAATATTATTCAGCAGGATTATAAAAAATGCAAAATAAAAAAATATAAATAGCTCAAAGATATTTTCCCTGAGTCATCTAAATTACATATACATTTCTAGGTCAATTTTTTTTTCAAGGTTTGCTTCCAGGTTTTCACTGAGTTTTTCAAAAATAAGGTTATTTTCCAGGTTTTCCATGTTGAGTTTGAACTTTATGGAACTGAAGAAGAAAAAATAACAAATTTGGTGTAATACAAGACCTTGCTGGTAGGTATGACTATATTATAACAGATCCAATATATTTAATATTTAATATATTTAATATTTATATATTGATAATTTCTATTTTTTCCCAAACTTAAAAACTAGGAGTTGGAACAGCAACAGTGATACACTGAGAACCAATTGGAAAGGGATATCTCAAGAAATAATAAAGGAATTACACCCACGAATGGAAAAAAATTGATAAAATTCAAGAGCTTTTTTTGTATGTTTTCATGAAGCCTAAATGGAGCAACTTACAGAAATTAACCTTTGGTAAATTTCAGAAAATAGTGAAATTTAAAATTCCTTAATCCTTAAAATTTTTCGTATTTAAAACTTCAAAAATTATAGAAAATGTATTGGTTGGCTTGTCCCAGGCCTTTTTTTTTCTTAAAATAAAAAAGATTAACAAGTTTTTAAAATAATTCACTTGGAAATTTAAAGTTAAAATATAAATGTGTTATCAGTAAAACAATTTTTCATCTGAATTTAAAGACTTACCTTCAATAAGTTTTACAGCAGACATAAACTCGGCATCTAAGGTAGCCTTGATTGAAGAAGGAGTCTCTTTGTTTCTACTCAGAAACGAAGGTGAAAATGTTCGAGCTTGTTTAGCAGCAACTAACAAAATCAAAAATAGAATATTTCACCTAGTGAATCAAGAGGTTAATAAAAATGAAATCAACTATATTAAGAAATAAAAATGGCTGAAATAGTCATAGCATTATGTAAGATCAACCAATATTTCATCATCATGGTAACTTTGCAGCAAACTTCAAATTTGCAGCAAATTTCAAAGAAAATCAACGTTTTACTTTCAAAGTCGTGTTGTGGATCCCGCATATATCCGGACGCTAATGACCAACTCCTAAAGTACTCACATTTTTTAAAACTCGCTTTGTTTCTCTTTGTTTATGATTGTGATGAAAACTACATGGATGTCTATATTGATAGATTATTGTAGTATTGTTATCATAATTGCTTCGATTTTGCTATGAAGTTTTTATTTAAAATTTACAAACTTTTAATGAACTATCCTTCCTTTCTGATAATTTCTTAAAATTTATAGGAAATGCCACCCAAGGCTGACAAAACTAGTTATTTAAAGTGTTCCGCGATCAACCAATAATTAGAAAATTACATTTTACTTAAGAACACCTAGGAAAAGGTGATATGAAATTTCTGAATTTAGTTTATTTAATTTATTTAATATTCAAAAGCAATTTTGAAATTTTATTTAATAACTTTTTATTATATATTTATTATATTTATTATATATTATTATTTATTATATATTTATCAAACTCAATTTAAAACAGTAAATTAAGAAATATCACTTCACAACTGTTTTCTCAATACTGCAAAAAATCACCTGTAGGTGACGAAATGATGAATGATGTAGGTGACAAAATTATGAATAGATATCTTATTACTTAAAACAATGGATTGGTGTATTGAGTTTAGATCAATAGATTCCAGCTATTTATTGAAATTTTATAACAACATCATTTTTCAATGATTTAAAATAAAGGCACACCTCTACAAAGAAGAACAAAAAACAAATAAATATCGTAAAATATTAAAACTGGTATAATTTTACAACAGTTTTGAAGATACACCATTTTTAACTTATAATGTTTAATGCCTATTCTAGGACTGCTTTAACTCTAAAGATTGGTTTTAGAAATGTTTATAACAAAAGAGTATAAAAATGGCATTTAAAACACTTCAAATTAAAACACATTTGGAATTAGAGAAAATTTAATGCACAAATCAAGCAAAAAAATTATGTGGGCAAATAGATATCCAAAAAATATATATAAATATATATACATATATTTTATAGTATTTTGTACCTTTCGAATCTAATATGGACCAGATTTTTTTCCTTAATACTCATATAAGACAAAAATTTGATTTTTTGGCATAAAAACCAATATGAATATTCACATATTCACCATTCAGACTTAACAGGCCATTATTAAAAATATTTAAAAATAACTTTAAAACTAAAACAATCGCATTCTACAAGCGTTAGTGAACGTACAACACCAACTTAAAATGACACTCAAGTAAGCATAAATGGGTAACACTAGTTAATTGCATGTTTTTTGTCTTATACAGTAAAAGCTATTAGCTTAATTCAAATTCAGTTATTAAGTATTAAAACTTTCTTATTTATAAAAATTATATATTTATTAAAAAATTATAGAATAATCAAAAACATATAAAATTTATTATTACCGAACTCCCTGGAATTAGTAGATTATCTATATTTTTAAGATGGTAAAATTTGTTTTTTTACTCTGGTATACATGAATAAAATCCTACAAGAAAATTAAAACAAACTGCGTTACTCAAAAGTTAATCTAACTTATGTCAATGAAGAATATTTCTTTTGTATGTCAAAGAACTGATAATTAAGAGACAATAAGCTAAATAAAACAAGCTATAAACAAACAGACAACAAATTTTATCACCCTACATATCGCAGTTCTTTATTGAAATGCTTATGGAACGCAAAAAAAAAAACAAGAATTGCAGCTCGATGACCAAATAAATGATTGAATGAATGAATGTTTTACTGGCTCATGCAGATACAAAAGTGAGTTTTGAAGACAACTTCTTTTATATTTATGTCAATAACCAAACCAATCCGACAAAAAGGACTGTACTCAAAAAGTGAATCATTTCTGATGTCATTGAGGCTCTAAAATTCTTAATTTTCTGAAGTCAAAAGTATCTAAAAATGTATTTTCGTCACTTATCAGTTAGTGATTAAAGGTTGATAAAATGATGACTATTTCTTTTCCACACCATTCATTAATCTTTCACTGATATTTCACTGATATCATATTTCACTGATATCATAAAAACTGAATGACTTCATTTCCTAGCATATATCTAGCTAACATTGCCTTATAATATTTCCTATTTTTGTTATGAGGTTTTATCAGGTCTCTAATTCTATCACAAATTGACTTTCCATGGCTATTTTATTTATATGTGGGTAATTTTATCACCCTACATATCGCAGTTCTTTATTGAAATGCTTATGGAATGCGAAAACAAAAACAAGAACTGCAGCTCGATGACCAAATAAATGATTGAATGAATGAATGTCCAGTCTTATCATCTCACTTTTGTGTGTTTAACAAAATCACATGCAGTTTCAGAAATTTTAACTTTTCCTAAAACAGAAATACAATTGAGCGATTTAATTATATTTCTCACTTCAAGTCGCTAATTTACTTAATTTAACAACTGCTTTATTTCTGTTGTAAATTATCCAAAATACAATGATCTAATCATTTTAGTTATAAACAGAAAACATTTAGGCAGATTAGCAAAGCAGAAGTGTTTCAGTACAAACTTTTCACGCAATAATTCCATAACCCTTTGAAGTCAAGAAGCTCAAACTTTCG
The DNA here is from genome assembly GCA_035046665.1 of Euphysa ruthae. Taxonomy (NCBI): domain Eukaryota; kingdom Metazoa; phylum Cnidaria; class Hydrozoa; order Anthoathecata; family Corymorphidae; genus Euphysa; species Euphysa ruthae. Next base: position 10,618 of record JAUZNK010071031.1, read on the forward strand.
AGATATTCTAATTTTTCTGAAAAAAAAATACTGTATAAATTTCAAAAAAATCCATACGAAAAAAATTGCCTGCATGATTCGATTTGAATTTTAGAATAGCAAAAAATTGTCTTTTTGGGACTAATTCAAATTACAAATAGTTATCAAAGAAATAAAGGAATCCAAGGGCAGTAGCCTCCATTCATAACTGTTAGTCAAAAAGCCTACTGAAAATTGATGGCATAAAATAAGAGCATTAAACATACCAGGATTAACTGGAGCAAGAATTATATCTTTTCTCTTCTGAGTCATAGATGACAATGTAGGCATTGATTTTCTAGGTACTTTATTTCCATCCATATCAACTGGCCGAGGTTTTGAAGCTAAAAAGATAATGTTCATAAAAACTTGTGTCACTTTCTAAAGGAATTACTTACTTGTGATTCATGCAAGGTATTAACATATTTATACCTAAATGGTGAACTAATTTTTAATACAAACTGTGGCGAAGCGGCCTGAAGATATTTATATATAAATAATAAGTTTTTATTGTGCCAATAATGACAATCAGACATAGTTTGTTTGCAAATATACAAAACTATCAACAAAAAGCCCTGTGATGAAAGCATATTCTTCATTTCTGCTTATTTATTGGAATATTACCACAAAAAAAAACATTAATGCTACACAACAAGGGAGTCATAAAAACATCAGTACACCTTGTTGACTACAGACATTGAAATATTAGACTAGAGAGCCGTAAATACTGTTTAATAACAAGAAAAAATGAGCTATGATATTAAAAGATCATGTGATTTATCAATAAACATAACCATTCATTCAACAATGAACGATCAATGTATTTTTGATAATATTTGTCATATTTTAAATCATTATTATTATATGCAAGCATGAAAGTAATAAGTATTTTTATATTGATATGTATGGTAAATTTCCTTGTAATTATTTTAATTCTAAACAACCGTCAGAATAAACAGAAGTTGCCTTGTAACAAAATTATAAGAATATTTGGGAGGTAAGATGAGATGAATTCTTTGTACCAACAACAATATGTCTGTTGTGTTCATATTTATCTCGAGTTTAGTTATTATTATTATTATTATTGTTTGAACGCTATTTTTTTTTTTTTGTATATTTGAAATTTTAAAAGTAAAAGAAAGAAAAGAATATTAAATATTAAAAGTTGCTAAATATCAGCTGTAATAAAAATAATAAAATAACAATAATAAAAATAATAATAAAAAAAAAATAATAATAAATAAAAATAAAATAAAATTTAAACTGAAATAACACCTGATGTCCACATTACATGTTTCCAATCAAATTTTTTAGTCACAAACATGAGCAAAAATTACAATCAGACGAATGAGTATTCAAGGGAAGCAAACAATGACAAAAATGACAAAATACAAACTTTGATTTTCATGGCACAGTTACAAATACCTGATGAAGTCTTTCCTAATGCAATCATATCTCCTGGGGGTGGTAACACTAAATACAAAACATATATATTTTTAAACATTGTTAATTCATTTCAAACACAAATTTCAAAACATTGATTTAGGTATATTTCATTAGTTTAACAGATAGCCAAGGCTCATTTCATCGGCAATAAATATTGAATAAATATTGAAAAATTGAATCCTACATTTATTATCCAACATTAAAGGTACAAATTAAATATCAAAACATAATATATATATATATATATATCCATAATATTAAATAAAAAATAAAATCATAGATTAAAATTAATAAACCTGATGTAAATAAATAAACCAATTCAATTTCATAAAAAAAAATATTCATTGGAGTACTTTAGCTTTAAAGTTTCTTAAATTGTTCCTTGACATGCAAAAAAGATAACTATTTACACCCATGTAGACAAACTATGTTTAAGTTCTAGATCCTGGATTTAAAAATACCTGTAAATCTGAATATAATATAGCATCTTTGAATATTTTCATCCTAAAACTTTCTTTTAGCATTGTTTGGTTTCTTTGCCTTTAAAACAATAAATTGATTTTTGGTTATTATTTAACAAATTCCACAAAAAGCACAAAAAATTGTGTAAGTGAAGAAGATTCATAATAAATTGCATACCTCTTTTAATCCTAGGCTTAGGTCCAGGCATTGCTCTTGGCTTATCCATGATGACTTAATATAACATCTAATTTTCAACCATTAAAGTTTTTATTCTAAATAATAACACAAAGACACAACAGGTTCAGCCAAATAACTAAAACCTTAGTTCTTTTTTTGTAAAACCAAATTAATGACAGAATGAAATAGTGGGCCTAAGAGAAATAAGATTTTGCCAGCTGGAAGAAAATATTTTTCCTCAAAAATTACAAACGGTAAGGATTACGTGGCCAATCGTTTGATAAACTTTCATTTCATCAATTCAATGTCCTTAACACTATGAGACTTGCCACCCAAGGCTATTGACTATCCCCTAACTGAGTGAACTGGTGACGCCAGACACCAGACTGATATTTGCTATGTTTCACTTTATAGTGAAACAAAAAATTTTCAAGAAGTGATTCTCGAAATTTGTTCATAAGAATGAACAATTTTGTTAATCTTAACACTGTATTTTTATCTAAACATTTTCCAAAATAATGGTTCTACTAAAAAAAACCAAGAACGGATCTCCTAAAGTACTTTTTTAATTTGCTGTAGGATTTTTAGCTATCATTAAGCTGAAAAAAAATGAAGCATGAGTTAAGCAAATTGGTAAAAAATTTAAGGGTAGAAAAGATACCGCTCAAATCTGCTGTGTATATTGAGACAGTGTAACTTTTCAAATATAAATGATCCTTTTAGTCCAGGAAAATCGTGTTAACATTGCGCTTTTAGAGGTAAAAGCGTAAAAATTTAACCACATAGTGAATAATTGTTATTGAATAAAATAAAACTCTAACCCAGCTTCAAATCGAGCTATAGCCATAAAAGGATTTTTTTCACCTCAACACATATTAGGCATTAATAATTAATTTTAAAAATGAAAAATTATCTGACATAAATATGATTTATCATTTTATTTGTAAGTATAGCAGCAGGTTGTTTGTTGATAAAAAAGGTTTTCAAATGCTCTGAAACATAATTATCTGCTCCAACATTGCCCCCTGAATTGCTAAAAAAAAATCTTTTTTTATTAGTTATACCTGTAAAATAAGTCTATAAAAAACCAAAAACAGTTTTTAAATTTGATTTTCTTTCTACATAGTAATTAGATTATGTCATTGTATCAAACTTGCTTTCAAATTAACTAGCTTATTTTGTGTGAAGAAACATGTGTGTGTTCCTCATGGGAACAGGGAGACATAAATAACACATCTTTGGTGCTGCAACTTGTATTTTGATTAAATCATCATACTTTGATATGATAATTTTTTCGGTTTATACTTTAACCACAGCATCTACAACAAAAAGCTGCCAGTTACCTAGAATTGCAGCCTCTTTGCATACTCGTCGACGAACTCCTTTGCCTCGCTTTGTTCTTGCTGAAAATTTTTAAAAAAATTTTCTATATAAACATCCCAGACTATGTCAATTCGATGAGCAGATTGTATTTGTTTTTTAATGAACGGTATCTATACATCTGTAGCGTATCCAGGAATTCAACATTGTATAACTGACATACATTATAAAACATTGATACTACCTTGGTGGAAAGATGAAGAAAAGCAACCGAAGAAAAAATTGAAAGGGTGGAGGAAATAATGGAAGCAAAAAATTCTTCATTTCTACAAGATAGAAACTTTTTTATTTTTATGCAGAATTTAAAACATTTTATGTTTCAATCGTATCTGCTTCAACCACCTTGAACAAACTTGAATTATTTTTTAAACCAACATTACTAATTTTTTGGAAAAATCATATTTTCGATAAAAAGTTTTCTATTAAAATTTACAATTTCGCAAAAATTTTTTTCTAAAAATATCTTGATATATAAAGACGCATAACTTTAAGCTTGGATATAACTTGGCGGGTCAGTTGAGGTAGAATACAAAATAATTATTTGCATCAAGCCTAATTTTGCTTAAAACTCTTAGAAAAATTTCATAAAATGTGGATAGAGCAGTTGGTGTGAAAAAAATTTTAAAAATAAATTGAAAGTCAAATGCATCTACATGGTGGTGGCCATTTATTATTCTTAAAAAAAGAAAATGAAAGCAAATCTGAAGATATTGTGAGACACTAGGAACTACTTTGTTCCACAAAATTTAGGGGTAATGTAGAAAATGTCAGCTCTGGAAAATCGAAACACAATGAATCATTATATTCATACAATAAAAATACAATAAAAATTTTAATACTTTTCCAAAAACCTGTTAAACAAAGTATAGGATTGAGATCTAATTAAATTACTAACAACGTCAAACTTCCGTTTATTAAATCAAAGAGATATAAGTTAGAGATAACCAAAGTTATGGAATGATTTTCCAGATAAAAAAAATAAGAGACAACGAATGTAGTCTTTCAACAAATAAGTATAATTTAAAAATTGATATTATAATTTATACGTAGTTTCTACTTTTTTTTTTTCAAAGTAATAATATTGCTAACTTCATGATATCTTATTTTATTTATTATTATCGTTTATATAACATTTAAAATCTAAAATGGGTGCTCTATGAATTTGGATTTATTTATTTTGTATTTGCATATATAGTACTTTGTAAATGTAAAATATACAAGTATTTTGTTTTGGTCATGTAAAGATTTTTCCACATGTAAAATCTTATATTCTTTAAAAAATAAATTTTAAAAAAGGAAAAAAAAAAAAGTCTTAGACAAGTTTTGTAAATTTTTTAGAGTTTTGGGCGGACGCTGTTATTTTGCAATGCCGAATGCCAGAGGTGCAGTCGATCTAAAATTTAAAAATTTCTTGAAAATGATAACACCCCATATGTTTAGTATGTGGCATGTATACATTCATACAAAATTTCAGAAATATGTCATAAACGTATCCGAAAATGTGTTTTGACGCAGATATTTTGTACATCGGCATGTGGGCGGGGCAGTTGAGGCAGAATCCAAATATCTTTTTGAAAAACTAAATCTTACCTAATAATACGAAAGTTCAGAAGAGAAAAAGCGAGCAGATGAGAAGAATTGCCAGACGCAGATATTATGTTTCTCCGGAATGTCGGCATGGCAGTCAGAACAGAACCTGAAAATTCCTTAAAACCTTAAAAGCCCTAACACACTAAAAACTTACCTACCACAGTGTAAAATTTCTAGACAAATACGAATACAATCTAAGAATTGTTTATCAAAATCAGACCCAATTTTTGCATAAAATTTTTACTCTAAAGCATTTCTAACAAAGCAGTACTTATTTATCTCTAGTTTATAACTAGAGAACTTAAAAAGTTGCATTTGATAAAGTTAATTTGACTTGAGCATAGTATTTTCGTTGTCACTTACGTCATTGGTAGCATTTTAACTTTTAAATTTTGAACAATGCTATTCTCAATATCACTACCAAAATCACCTGCAGTTGAGTTTTGAAAGTCTTTCCCTTTTATACTGTGTACTTCACTCCTTAATATACTGTCTAAGTCGCTTCATATGAGACTAATTGAAACAGTTCTACCTATATTTTCGTAGTCACTAGATAAACTTTCTTTATCAGTATATATTATTCCAAAGTTAGATTGTGATGTTGAAAAGATTCATTAATTAAAGCGCAGTTAATGTGATATTGAGGGATATCGCATAGCTGGTTACACATAGGGCATATCAAGTGCATATTTTGATCGCGATCAAAATATGCGCTTGATATTACAATTAAAGAAAAACTATGAAAAATAAAGATAATGTAGTTAAAATAAGCAAAAATAAAATCACAAGAAACTTCTTTGTCAAAAGAAGATTAAAAATTTGCAAGGTATAATATTAAAACAGCGAAAGTAAATCTGAATTAAATAATCATAAACGTATTAATGTAGTAGAAATACTAATCCACTTGCTATGAAAAATGGAAATTACCTTGCCAGATTATGGTGTCGACTAATGTGTCGTAATGTTGACTAGTTTGAAACAATTTTGCAGTTATTTCTAATCATGCTTCCGGATCTTTTTGCGGAATAACAACGTGTGAATCGCATCCTAAAATATACTGGTCCTTTTTTTCTCTAAGAAACAAAATTTTCAAACCATTTGTGTCTGTAGAAGAACTTTTTAAGTTATGTTGTTTATAAAACATAGTACTCCAAGTTTTCTAAAAATTCCATTTTGATCAGAATAAGAAGATTTTTTACTCTGGGAATTTCTTGTTTCTTTTGTAGTTTGAGAGAGTCAGTAAATGCATATAAGATGTAATGACCGTTGCCTGGCGAGTTTATCCTGTGCAACGAACTTAACTCGCATTGAGTTTGATGATCAGGGTCTTTTTTGACTCTATAAACGAAGAAACAAAGGTTATTAAACTGTAAAAATCGATAGTTATTTGGGTAAGTATATGTGGGTTTCTGAGAGACAAAAAAACGCCTATTCATCATTTCTCTAATCTTCTTTCCTATTCACAATCGTTTCAATTCAAACCTATACAACCATTCCCTCCACTGCCCGTTTTCTGAGACCATTTCGTCAAGATTAAGAAATAGTTTCGTAGCTGTTCTTTAATTGGCTGACTTCGATTTAGTTTAATAGTTTAATTAATACTTTGATAATAATTAGGTGCATTTATGGTCATCTTTCCAGAATCGGAAAACTATTGCAATGCAATACCTTTAACGCTAAAAGAGGTAAGTTTTAAAATTAATATTGAATGGCTCAAAGTGTCAGAGGCTTTAGATAAGTCTATAAACACAGTACCAACAAGATTTCCTATATCTACTTCTTTGTTCTGTGGAACGTTTTTTCCGTAGCCAAGTTGATACTTTGATAAAATATTGTTGTCTTCTAAGTAGTTTATTAGTTAAATTGGTTATTTACAGCTCTCTCAAGGATTTTTAACGTTACAGATAATACAGATATCTAACGATAGTTGCTCTCTGATTTTGAGATACACTGTTTATGTTATGGATAGGTGTTCAATTCGCGATTTCCAAACCCGTTGGTACAATAGATGTTTTCAAGGAAAGACTTACAGTTTAACATAATAGTTCTGAAATTGCTGCATCAACAACAAATCTAGGTGGTATGTCATCTATGACCGGAGATTTTTTTTCCTTTCAAGCGTTTTAAGTTGTTTTCTTATATAAATTCTGCTGACTTAATTAAAACAACGATATTTCAGTACTAAGAGATGGTGTTGTATATATCTAAGCTGAATTTTTTAGGGGAAATATAATTTTCTTTAGGTTTAGAGCGAAACTTATATCTTAGAAATTGAGCCTGATAATATGCACGCTTGCGTGTGGGCTTTGGGTGGGTTTCTATGGGTATATCTTAATTAAGGGGTTGAAGCTTCCAAATTCTACCAATTCAGCGCATTTAACTCTAGGTTTAATAAATCCTAATGGTTTGGATAACTAAAATAGTAATGTCGCTTTGTTTTACGTGTTTTATTGGTCTAAAATGAGAACCTTAAGTGTAGATGCATACATATGACTTCAAGATGTATCAAAGTCAAAAATAGAGCGTTTAGCTCACCAAATTTTGAAGATGTCTTTAAGCTGTTTATTATCGTTTTGAAAATACGGCAGTTTACCTAATTTTTGTATTTTCAATGCATCCAAACTGTAAAAGGGTGTACGAAAGGTAACAGGAAAAAAACTCGAAAGAAAAAACGTCAAGGAAAAAAACTTCAAAGAAAAAAACTCAAAGTAAAATAAATCAAAGGAAAGAAAGTCAAGGGAGAAAATTTCAAAAACAAATAAATAGAAATTTTATTGATAAAGTACTAATATTAATGAGATAATCCAAATAATATTCAAAACACTAAAAATTTAAAGTCAATGTCACTAAAAACCAAGTACTGATATAGATCTGCAACTTTACGTCCAGTAACTCAATCTTCACACAAATTATGTAGGGACTCTGCATTTCAACAAATCGTTTGCGCACGCATGGCTTTGGCCTATAGTCCACTTCATCTTGTATGCTAATAGCGTCAAATATTGATTGTTCTCTCTGGAGCCAAACAATGGTACGCCAAACTGAATGGCGTTTATGTCTAACTAAGAATTAAAGAATTTATTGTTCTACCCTTCACACGGATTTTTGGTTCTTGGGTTGCTGGCCAAAGTAGTGTAATGAAAGTTTGATGTTTGCGGTGGAAACCTTTGGAAGCATACATCTAAGTTTTAATACTTGTTCTCCATTTCCTTAATTAAAGAAACCTCCAATATTAAAATAGTTAAGAAGGTCCTCAAATTTTTGTGGTTCCTCGCAAATGTTCCATTCGGTCAAAAACTTCAGCCAATGATAAAAAAGCATCTATCATGACATAATATGATCGCACATCCTCATTTTGATTGTAAGAATTAATAAGTCCATGGATTTAGATTTTTCTTGCCTTATTTTGAGTAAGATGATAGAAACAACCATTTGTGGATATATCTCTTCAAAAAACCCTTTTGTTACTGCACACAATACAGTTTCCTCAAGGTCAGTAACAATACAACTTTTTTTGAATGTAAAAACAAATTGCATCATATTTATCAACATATGTAACACGGATGTTATTAGGCAGTAAGGCATATAAAATATTCACATTAGTAATAAAGAAAGGTACACGATTTGTGGCGGAGACATGGGAAAAGTACCATCCATATATAATCTATCCGATTGAGCAAGTAAACGCAGATTATCATCTGTGGCAAAGGCCAAAATACGATTGACAGCTTTTGGTTCATTGTCATTAAACAAAAAATCTTCAGTCATCAGCAACTCGATATTACACGCATTTCGAAGAACTGGTGGTAACTTTTGTTGGTTATGCAGAGTTCTTTTAATTTATCAATGTCTGTCATCATAGATTGAACAAAAATCGTGAAATCACATTAGCGTATCAAAGCTTTATCAAAAGTTGACGAAGCCTTATTTTTCATCTCATTAGTGCTTTAGAACTTGCTTTAATGTTTTCATTTTCTGGAGCATGGTTAAGCGTACGTACAGGTTCTGGATTTTCTGTTGCAAGTTAGTAATGATACCACTAGATAGATCATTTAACAAATTTCCACCAAAATTTGTTTTTGTAGTAGCATGTTTAGTATATATTTGGCCTTCAAAAAGTATCTTAGAAGCACCATTATTACTTATTTTAACTTCCATCTTGAAACTCAAAAAAGGCTATGAGTTTGATGATAATGATTATGATGATGGTGAGGATGAAGATGATGATGATGATGATGATGATCAGCCTAATACAGTAATACTTAATTATAACGTTTTAAGAATTAATCAAACTGTAATCATCTTTCATTTTTAACATGAGCTTTAATATACAAACGAAATGTCTATAATAAAATATGGAAATAAAAATATAAATAATATATAAATAAAAAAAAAGAAAAAAAGCGACTTGACGGACCGATAAATCCACTTGACAGAATTATATCTATATTTTAAAGATTTTCATTTGTTGGTTTTGAACAATGACTTCGTTCTTGATTGACTTAATTAAACAATGGACAAATCTTTTAAATATATGTTGGGAAAAACTTCTAGGTCAAAGGTAGAGAGCTCGCTTAGTATGCGAGAGGTACGGAGATCGATTCCCCGGTCCTCCAATTCTATTTTTACTTTTTCTTTTAATTTATTGAAGATAAAAAATTTTAACTAAACCCGTGCGCCCTTCTATAATAAATTTGTTTTGGTCTTGGCTCTACGTTAAAATATTCGAATGCTCAAAAAATTTTTCTTGTTTTTTTAAATTTCTTTATAAATGCACCAATTAGCCACATATAAGCTACTATACGGTGTCAAGGGGGTCTTGGTGAAACGGTAGAGCGCTCACTTAGGATTCAGGATTCGATTCAAGTATTTGTTTCGATTATTCGATTCGATTATTCAAAAAATTATTTATCAAGATAATAAAAGAAAGCGCGCTTAAAAGCAACAATAAATCGCAATGTTACTACAAGTATATAAAAGTATAAAATAGTAAAGCAAATCAATAGCTAGATAAAGCCAATCGATAGCTTGATAGTCAATCAATAATAAATTTTAGCAGAATATGTAATAAAATTGTATTGTATTATTTGTTTTTATTATTTACAATAAAATATTATCGAGTAGGAACTCGATTGAAAGTTTTTTGTGACCTCAAGAATTTCAAGTCAAAAATTTTCTAGTGTGTTTCTACACACAAAGCACTTGTTTCTTCTTTTATATCATAGCCAACCATATTTTTTATAAGTATATAAAATACTCGTTTACTATATTAGATTTTACTTGAAAAATAAATGAATTCATACTCAGACAAAGTTTAAAGTTAAAAAGATATAAAACGCATGTCATGAGTTATAAAATTTTATTGAGCGACGTTTCAGGAGTCATGCTGCTCCTATCATCAGGCTTTAAAATATTTAGTTTTTAGTCATAATGCATCGTTAGTAAAAGACGCATTTTATGAATTCAATACAAAGAGAAATGGAGATAAAAAATTTAAAAAAGATATTAAGTACTCCATGCTCATAAAGCATCTTTGGTAAAGATGGATTTAAAATAAAAAAAGTTGTGTTTTTTCTCCATACTTGGTTATAATCAGATAAAGAAAAATATTTCAAATCTATAACAACTTTACGAGTGAGTGTCAACATAAAAAACAGGATTTTATAAAATCGATGCTTCTGGATTTCGTTGACTTGAAGTGTTATCTAAAATTTTAAATCGCATTTATGGCAAAACCCAGAGGTTTATTAAAATTTTCAAAACTAATTTTATATAGATTGATAATGATAGCTATATGTTTTTTCGCCATCGAACACATCGGCTGCAGATTTTTTAAAGAAATTGAAGTATTAGAAGAATGCGTTCCCACTGGTAATAAGCAACGAACAGTTTTCTTGAATTTACAGAAATTGTCTTGCAATGAGCAAGATCTAATTATTCTGGTGCCATCAAAAGTTCTAAGTTATGAAAGCCGAAAAGTACTTCGAATCACTTGGGCCAGTGAAGCAATCATGAAATTAGTAAATGTTAAATATACTTTTCGATATAAAGTTTTTTTTTTAATTGGTACAGGTGAAATCAGTGAGAGCACAATTGATAAAATCACTCGAGAAAGCAACATTCATAGAGATATTATCCAAATTAATTTTTTTGATGCGTTCGAAACTTTACCTTACAAAGTGTTGTTAGGGTTACAACGTATAGAGCAAGAGTGCTCTTACAAGTACGTTATAAAGGCTGATGAGGACACTTTTATCAATATTCCAAATGCTGTTCGTTTTCTGAAATATAACTCCTTATTAAAAAATGTGTACACAGGTGATTGTAAAAATAACACTAAACCATTGCGTTCATTGAACAAGAAGGGTTCTGACAATCGATATGTCGTATCCATAGAAGAATACCCACATAGGTACTATCCATACTACTGCCAGGGTGGTGGCTATTTATTATCCCAGGACATTGTCGAAAAAGTTGCAGCTATTTCTAAGATATCAAAGACATTGAAAATGGAGGATGTAAACATTGGATACTTAATTGAGAAACTAAAAATAAACCCCACTGAAGTTAAAAGTACCATTCCTTTGAGTCGAGTTTTTAGAACTGATTTACAAGATAATAAATGTATTTATGATAACAACGCAGTTTTGTTGCATAGAACCGCCGCTGGTATTTGTATGGAAACGGCTTACACAAAATCTTTAAAAAACATGTTATAAATTTATGAAAAAGGAATACTTTTCTGGGAAAAAGACATAAAAAAAGAAGAAGTAACAAAGACTAACATAAAAAGGAAGCACTTGTATAATACTTACGTAACACTGTGCCTCTCCCACAAAAAATAATGCTTTGAACAATAGAAAATAATATATTTTGCAGGAATTTTGTAGATACATATGTAATTTAGTTGTTTATACAATATTTACATCAAAATAATCTCAATGACATCAAAATTCAAAACATTTACAAAGTTTTCGGAATCATATTTGTATTTAATTAAATATCTGCGAATTTCTCGTTAAAATCTTTAAATTTTTCTTTAAACATGAAATTTCCATATAGCCCCTTCACTTCTCCCAAACCAACTCATCATTGAAGCTTCAATCTTTTTCAAAATCTTTGAAATTTCTTCGAAAACCTCATCTCTGTCATCATTACTCATACTCTCTTTAGCCTCTGTTGTCGTTACGAGCTCAAATGAGTTTGGCATTAGCTCTACAGTCATTGGTTCCATGTACGTGAGTGGTGGAGATAATGGATATTTTGGTAGATAGTTAGGTTTAATTATGTCATAATCTTTTTAATCTGAAGTTATCAGACACCCTATATTTTCAAAGTTACGTATACGAAAGCTGTCATAAAAATAGTTTATCATATGAAATTCCAGTCCAGTGTGTCAATAAGACCTTCAGCTGAGAATCTGCTGTAGTTTGCATACTACTGGTCCGCATTGTTTTCATCATATAGCCAATCTATTGTAACTTGCCACATTCAATGTCTATGATTTCAATGACTTCTTTATAAACGAGAGTTTCTCTTAATACTCTTTTCAGGTCTTTTACTTTGCTGTTGTGTTTGATGAGTAAGATTATCCAACCTTTTATAAGGTGTCCAGAAAAAAGCCGCTTTGAAAAATTCCCCCTAGAAAAATTTCTTTCCCAGAAAAAAGCTTCGTTTTATAAAAAATGAAAAACTTCATCTTTTAAATGATGAACTTTATAAGTAGATATTTCCAGACGTTATTGTTTTATTTCGAAACGTTATTGTTTTGGCTAAAGTTTTTTTTTTTACATTTATAGTTTTAGTGTCTGTTCTGCTCATAAACAAAATGAAAGTGATGTGAAACATCTTACAAAGGTCTTTTTTACATTAAACGTTTTAATATTACATCTCTGACGAATTTATATCAAACAAAAAAACCTAAAAACCGAAGTTGTAGGCAATACTTCTAATATATTGTGGGTGATTTCTATTTGGATAGTCGTAAAAGATTTTCAAAATTCTCTCATCACAATTAGTACACCTTCTCTTCTGGGCAGGTGGTGGATGACCGGCTTCAACTTTGATGAGGCTTACACGGTTAACCGATTTTTTTCAGTAAACACATGAACTTCCAATAATGTGAGTGATAACTCATGCATAATCCTCTGTGCCATCATTCTGTATGATTATTGGTTCTTGGCATATCTTACTGTGTTCTTTTGAATTGTTTCACACCGCAACTGAGTATACCGGGTTTCTTTGCAGTGAGTTTCGTCTTAACTTTCCAATGTAAGTAATTTTGAAATAATTTAATGGTTCATAATCTTCTTCTAAATATTTATTTCGAATATGATCACTTAGCTGTTCAAAAATATTTATAACTGGATCCGTTGGCAAAGATGCTAAAACACGAATCATTTTTGTGTGTACAGCGAAATTGAGATAATCGTTATAGTGTCGCTGGTGTCTCAATGACTGAATTTTTTTCTAAATGTTGAATGAAAGGTGGAAAAAACACCCGCTAACACCAATAAAATGAAAACTACTGCATTTATTGCGGCTAGCTCAAAATAATCAAATAAAATTGAAGCTGGGGCATTTCCAGCTACGCGCAGACGATTTCTCAGTTTATCAAAAAATCGTTCATATGAGCCTCTGGTCTTGTTAGGAAGTAGTTCAAATACCGATGGAATCGTGCTTTCATTATATCTTACTTGTACGCTGTAAAGTTGAAAGAATATTTCAGGGCAGACGCTGAACGTACCATCACCAAACCAACCATTTGAGTTCGCCAGTAGTTTTATGGGTTGTTCTTTTACAAACATTATCAATCTATTTCCATCGCAGGAACCACTATCAAACAATAAAAACCTTTCAAAGGCCAACTTTTGTTGAAATTGTATTGGTATAGATCTGGAATTGCTGCTCTTGTAATCGGATTTAGGGGTTCATCTTCTTTTTGTTGCTTTCCTATTGTTTTTTTAACATCTTGGTAAATTAGCAGCAGCCGCACCTGAGGTTGTTGCTAGTTCGTTTGCAGCAATTGTCTGTGTGTGCTTGTGAGAAGTTTATGCTTGGAATTGTATGCTGCTTTTGACATTAGTCAATTCTACTTTGACTTGGGAAGGCGGTTATGTGTTCATTTACCTCTCCTACAACTTCATCACTGAAGTCGGATTTCCACTTAAGAATATTAGAGAAATATGTTTGAACGAAGAGTAATTCCGCACAAAAAACTTTTGTTCCCGTAATTTCCGCTTAAAATAGAAATCATAGAAGCGGAAAATCTGTTGCGAAATAAGCAAAATGGTGTTAAGTCGAAGGCAGATTGCGATATTGTTAATTTTAAGCAAACAGCCGTGTCATGAAACGGAAATCACAAAAGCTTTGGGTGCTTTGAATATTTGCATATAGGAAAAAACGAGGCGAAATGCACATACTAGTTCAAGAAAGGAAATTGGGGGTCATGAATTTTTTCTTAAGCAATTTAGAATGCTGCCTGCTAAATTTGAAGAGCTGCTTGGATTGGTTGCACCTCTAATTTTAAAATCAGATTTAAAGCGCGAGTCAATTTCTCCGGAAGAATAATTGTGTGTAACTATGAGATTTTTAACTTTGGATGGTTCACAAACAACTATTTCTGCGAGTTATCGTATTATGCAAAGTACCATCGGATGAGTTATAACTTAGACTACAAATACAATATGGGATACTTAGACAGAAAAAGAGTATCTTGATGTTCCTGCTACAGAAAATGATTGGAAATGAATTGCCTGTGAAAGCGAAGTATGCTGGGACTTTACTCATTGCCTAGGCGCTATCGATGGTAAACACATCTTTATGCAGGCAACAGAAGATAGCGGTGTTTTTTTTCTTTAATTACAAAAAAATAATCTAACATAATTTTACTTGCTATATGCTGTTTATTCATTCATATTGGTTGATATTAGCGAGGCTGGGAGACAAAGTGACGTGCAAGTGCAGATGAAACCCGCATATATATGAGAATGATAAGACTCAACGTTTAGCTGAGCAGTCAGATGAGGACGATGATGTGGTCGATTGTGAACAAGAGGACTCAGTTATTTATTTAACACTTATGTTTCATACACGAGTGAATTTTACCTCAAAAATTTGGACTTTTCTATTTTTTGTGTGTTAACACCGAATTTCCCATTAATCTAAACAGCCAAATTTTTTCATGTTCTTAAGGGCAAAAGTGGTCTTCATTATGGATTTAGGTAAATTTGACAATATATGTGGGTCATGATAAATAATGAAATTCATCTTCCCAATCAGCATAAAAACTATATCAAAATGATATACATTGTTATCGATAAAATAAGTTGAGCATTATCGATTTCATTTTTCGAACAAATTTTTTGCCATTATGGATTTTTAGAAAATTTTTAATATTTCGAACATTTCCATCAATAACAACGGCTACAAATTTCTATCAAAATGATATACCTATATAATGTTGGTATATTCAAAATTTTGCATTTGATCTTTTCGAGGAAAGTAGGAATTACCGCCTTTGACAAAATGCAAAATACGCTAATTTCCCCAAGGTATGATGAGTGGCATCGATCGCATTCGTAACCAGCAATAAATTCTGTTAAAAAAGTCCATAAAAGCTACTTCACACCGCAGTGCGAGGTTTCATCAGAAATCCACCAAACTGTAACTCTCACTCTTGTTTTTCAAAGAATTTTTTCAGTTATTTTGGTTGATTATAAGTTGGTTATCAAAGAATGTATCATATTGTTTTTTTTCCGCTATTGTCAGAATGTTTACATTACTTGCTATTAAGTTCGAAAGAAGGTTAACTTTTTGGTGCAAAGACTTTATGTTAAGATACGATGGTATTTGATGATCAGGACATTTAGAGCTGGCGTTCGTTAAAGAAGATAAATCACTGCTTGTTAATTGGCAAGGGACTGGCATATTTTTATTTAAAGTAACAAATTGATTTTCACTATTAAAACCAGATAAATTTAGTCAACCTACCGAAATTTTATTTATTAAATTTAATAAATCTGACTCAAACACTTTCAAACCGATAGCTGAGTATTATCTTTGCAAGGATGATTTTTCTGGAGATTAGAGTTATCCAAAAAAAAAAAATATTATGTGACCTGTACAACTCGCCAAGCAACATGTCGTCACTTTTTCTCCTATCATTGACTTCTGGGGATTTACGCAGAATTATTCCGGAAACAACTACTTTTTTTACACCTCTTGCTTTACATTTTAATGCAGCATCGATTATATTGCTTCTAATTTCAAAATCATTTAGTGATGTGACGTATGGTAGTTGGGAAAGATCGTTTTTTCCAGTATGCTGTGTCACGCTGAAACTTGGTTAGGGCTGGTTCTATATAGCCTTGGAAGGATCTATTTCTGACACCAGGAAACCATATAAAAATGACTGATAGTTAATTAAAAAGATATAAAACGCATGTCATGAGTTATAAAATTTTATTGAGCGACGTTTCAGGAGTCATGCTGCTCCTATCATCAGGCTAGCCTGATGATAGTAGAAAGCAGAAAGTAAAAAGATTAGAAATATCAGAAACAGGAGAAACACTAGGAGCCAAAAAATTTGAATTACCAAATTAGAAATTTTTCGTTTGACTTAGTGCAGCGTATTGATTACTTTTATTTATTAAATGCAAAACGTTATTAAACTGCGTATGTTGATTGTTATCTGTTTTTGCAATTACTATGACGTTCAACTTAAAGAGTTCAATGTTGTCCCCACTACGAGAAATATATTTTCCAATTTAGCAATTTTTAACTTTAGCATGCCAACAAGCTTGTCATTTTTTCGCAAACCTTTATGTATTGATTATTTTTTGCACAGCACCAATGTTAGGTGTTGGGTGATTTTTTTGCATTTTTTTTTTTTTTTTTGATTAACCGTATTTTTTGTTGCACTCATGTTCCAATATTTAGCTAGAATCCTGAGTGGCTGTTTATTGGCAATCTAAGTAGGGATGCCAAGCCTTTTTAAAAACAATGACTCGGAACAAATCATTTGGGTATGAAGTGAAAGACTAAGTCATGCAATTTCCAAAAAGGTCTCATTTGTCTCAATAGCAAATTTCATCAAATTCCCTGTCATTATCTCTTAACCTTTTTGACGTGAAAGTGGGGACAAAAGTGAGTGTCAGAGGGTAAATTTTGGTATATTGGGTCATAACTCAACCAAATAATTTCTATACAACCTCAAGTTTGGCAGGTAGATGCATAAAATAATTTCTTACAAAAAACCAAATTTTTTTTGAAAAACTTTTTTCAAGTGGAAGATAAGGGCTTTTCAGGGGGTAAATTTTGATATCATGGGTAATAACTCAACCAAGTTCTAAATAACCTCAAATTTGTCAGGTAAATGCAAAAAATAATTTCTCACAAAAACCGTAGATTTTTTTTTTGATATTTGACATTTTATCAGGGGGAAGATAAGGGTTTTTCAGGGGATAAATTTTGACATATTGGGTTATAACTCAACCAAAAAAATTCAAAATAACATGGTATTCTTACACAAAGCAATACGTTTTTTCAGAAATTTTTCAACAGGGTGAGGTATTTGTTTTTCAGGGGGAAACACCGAGTAACTCAAAATTTGGCAGGTAGATACTGAAAAAAATTTTTAACACAAAGCGATATGTTTCTTTTGAGAAATTTTTAACAAGGCAAAAATAGACCATTAAAGGGGTCAAATGTTAAAACATTGTTTGTAGCCTAAAATTTAACGAAAACACAAAATTTTATGACGAGTAGATGCTAAAAACTTTTGCTTTACTGGATGGGATATATCTGACACAAAAATTCACATAGTAATCTGAAAACCTGTAAAAAAGCAGTAAAGGTAAAAAATATATTAAATTATATTATGTTAAAAGCATAACGTGCGTGGTTATTCCAGTCCCCTCGTTAAACAAATATAACGATACTATTCATGACATTACACAAAAAGCATTATTGAAAAGTAGTCCTTAATAGAAGATTTTTTAGATAAGATTAATCGAAAAATAATTTGAAATGATGTTAACTTAAAAGCCTAATTTCAAAGTTAAATCTACGGACATTGGTTGTTAGAGGATTAAGCTTATTTTAATTTTTTGAAGAGCCAAATTAATTCCCAAACCCCATCATCCATTCTAATAATCAATAAATTCTATCTATCATAAAAATATAAATAAATTTACTTTAATAATTTTCACATTTTCAACCAATCTCAAAAAGAAATTTTCCAAAATGTAACATGTATAAAATATAATTTTCAAAACTGATAATTCAAATTTAAAAATTTTATGCATATATAGATATATATATATATATCTATATATATATCTATATATGCACAAAATTCTATTTTGTTGAAAAGCTTTATCAGTTGTCTAGACGTTAAGATTAAACATCAAGTGTAAAACCGGAAAAAGGCCCTCAGAAAAAATCCACCCAATTTAAAAAAAAAATTTCTTAAAAAATAATTTTTACTTACAATATATCCAGTTTTCGTGGCTTTTGAACTGGTGGTGTAACTTGACTTAGAATGTAGTTTTATAGGAAAACTTTATTTTTTTAAGTCAAAACTCCTTAAGAATAGCTTAACACCACCAAAATAAAAAAATGTTATTTTTAAACATTGATTTTAGAATATATATAAAAATAAAAACAGACAGATTTAAATATTGTTAGTGGTAAAACCTTGATAATAATATTGCATAATTTTCACGATAAAATTTTTTTGTGATCTTTTATTAATTCATTTGAGAATAAATTGTAGGAGCGACTCAGAACACCTTTTCTATTATAATTTTTGTTTACAATCAAAATGAATAATTAAGCCAAGTATTTTACATATTTTATTTACTTTAAAATTCGATTCGTTTGAAGAATCTTCAATAATGCTTAGAGAGAAATGTCATGTAGGGTCTCACTTCAGCCATGAAGCTCATTGTAGCTGGTTCCGCATTAAACAGAGCATTGAATGCGTCATTAATAAATAAAATAAAAAGCAATCAAACCCATAAATTTCTAACAATCTTTTCCTTAATTTGAAGATTTCTTTGAAAACCAAAATTAACAGTAAGTAAAATAATTTAAATATCATTCACCTCTGAATTACTTAAATACTAAAAATTACTTGTATATCAAACACAAGTCATTATTAAGCCATTTACACTGAACATTATCATAAAATACTTTTTAATATATTATTACAGCATGATATGACACATAGCAACACATAGCAGTGATAAAAGAGATTCCGATGGAAGCCTTTGGTCTATTTTATTTGGTGCTAAATTGTCGATCACGGTTTTTATTATTTCCGGTAGCTTCTGTCTGCCAACACCCATACTCAAAAAGGTTAAAGTACACCTCTCTAACTTCATCATCAACATACCTGGATTCAAGCAGCATTTGGAAATCAAGTTTTTCTGGTTTTAGTGCACTTATTTGAGCATTCATTCATTCATTCATTTCGTCTTTTAAATGCAAAAAAGAAGGTGAAAATGAAAAAAGTTCTCTTCATCAGAGAGAACTTACAAAATGCAAAATATCAAATCTTAAAAATTTAAGTTATACTAGCTGTAGTTAAAAAAAATCTACTGCATATTTAAAAAAGGTAAAGACTTTTGTTTATTCCCCTGTTTTGAAAAAAAAAATCACTAAATTAACACAAGCTCATTTTTGAGAACACCAAATGCAAAAATATAAAAAGCATTATGTTACCTTACCAGAAAGTTATTCCTGCACCTTTTACAAAGTTGTAAAAATTAGAATAAATTACTTTTTTTAAGATTTCAAATTTACAAAACTAAGACATCTACACTCAAGCTATCAATGT
>JAUZNK010071032.1:0-14029 GCA_035046665.1 Euphysa ruthae
ATACATACATACATACATACATACATACATACATACATACATACATACCTACAAACATACATTTTTTTTTAAATTTCAGAACACTCTGAAGGTCTGTAGAAAAATATTTAAAGCCTATTTAAGTTACTTCATATAATTCTTCATAAAATCTCAAGTGATAATTTGAATAACCTGTAAAACTATATCATTTGAGATGATGTAGACACTCACATCATCTCAAGTTATAATTTTAATGATCTTTCCTCATGTCTAAAAAGCCTCCATTGGTAACCATCTTTAGAGAGAAATTGTAATATAATGTATGTCTACATCGTTCAGAATATGATGTATGTCTACATCTTTCAGAATATTATTCATAATGATTTTTTTCTTTCTATCTATCGTTCTACATTTTATTTCGTTACATTTGGGAAGTTATCAGTTATTCGCAAAATCACCCATCTGGTTTCTTACGATTATTCATGTAGCTACAAAAAAAATCTGTCTAAATCTATTTAAATGTGTTTAGGCATATACACATTATTCCATTTAGAGTAAACAGTTTACACACAACTTTTGCTTCAGGTTAGACGTGCTCAACACCACAAAATAAAAAAATCAAATTTCTAGCGTTTGCCCAAAATAATCTTAATTATTAAATCAAAAGTTAAATTTTATGACCTTTTAAAAAACCTTTTGACATACGAAGTCTTATGCTTGCTGGAATGTGGTTCCATATTTTAGAATTAATATAAGCATTAGATCTTCTACAAAATTTTGTAATAACTTGTTTGTGGTAACAGAAACGATTTCAAACAGCTCTTTTTTTTTTTTTTTTTTTTGAGAAATAGAAAAAACAAGAACAAAGAAGCAAAAATAGGGGTCAGAGTATGATAAACAGTTAGGCAACCATTTGATTTCCGTAAAACTTTCTCAAGTAGATATGTATATATAAAGATAGAAAATGGTATTATTGATAAGATAATTTATTATTTATAAAACCAATTTTATAACAAAATATATAAAAGCTAAAACAATAAAAGAAATAAAATAAACAATAAAATTAATTATTTCCGTGAAAAAATATATTTAAGATATAAATCACAAGTTACATTTTCCCGTTTTCTGTAGTAAACAAAAACAAACGAAGCAAGAATCTTATAACTCTTCTTCTACTATATAAAATTTAGCAGTTTTGTATTTGCTTTTCTTTTTTTTTCGTTAGAGAAAATTCCGTCTTTGATTCCGTCTTATTAAATCTATAGTATCTCAAAATTCTTGAATTCTACCAAAAAACGGCTTTACAAATAATGCACACAGAATGTATATAAGCAAACAATTGCCTCACACTATTTGCTTAAGTATTGAAAAGAGAACGATGAACAATCTCATCCGATTTCACCGCATAATTACTTATAATGTAAAATATCAATATTAAATAAAATTCCAGGGGATTTCGAGGATAACTTCACAAAAATAAAATATAAATTTCAGAGAATTGATTTTAAGAAGTAAAGACAGCCCCCAGAGAGTTTTCATTACTATAAGCAACCCTGGAAAGGATAGACAAAATATTTTAGGACTAAGTTTGACCTAATTAGGGCCATGAGACCAGCGGCTAGTAAAATTCCAAAATAGGTTTTGTTAACCAGGTACTGTCATCATATTCAATATGACTGTTCTATCGTATTCAATATAAAATAAATATTCAAACATCATAACTTTAAGAGTAATTAGAAGTCATCCTCATCATTTTTAGAATTCTTTTTTTGGATTCGCTCACACCGAGGGCAAGTATCTTTCGAGTAACACAACCTAAAAGGAAAGAATCAAATTATAAACTCTTTTAGCGAGTGTTTTAAATTGGGGCCTTTAGTTATAACCAGCTTTGTTTACAGATTGATAGCTACTGCCTCATGGTTTTCTTTTTGTTTTATATCTGTTTTGAATAATTTTTGATTACTAAATACTGAAACGAAGCCACCAAAAAGAAACCAGTTAGGAAAAGTAAAAACAGAAAATAATGATATAAAAAGCCAGAGGAAATACGTAATTAATAATATAGAATGCAATACTATTGCTAGTTTAAATTTAAACTCAATTTCTGCTACAATTGAAATGCTAAAACCTATCATATCAGAAAATATTGATATCTTTGTAGCAGAAGCAAAATTAGATAATTGTTTCCCCAGTTCTCATGTTTCCATTGAAAGTTTTTCAAAAACATATAGATTAGATAGAAACAGAAATGGCGGTGGAATACTTATATACGTAAGTAAGTATTTAATCTGCCACAAGCAAATGTCTATTAGCTATGAAAATTACAAGACAACAGAAAACAAAAAAAAAAAATAAATAAAAATAAATAAACATTAAGATAAAATATGTATGTTGTTTAATGGATGTGCCTCTATAAATTATATTCAAGGGATCGTAAGAGAATGTATACCAAATAAAGTACTCAAAAAGCATCTGTTTCCTGATTATATAGAAGGAATTTTTTTTTAAATAAATCTAAGCGGGAAAAATGGGTACCTTTTGGTAATCATCATTCTTCTAGACAGAATGATGAATATTGAATACTTTTATAATCATGTTACACGTGGATTAGATATTTACAATAGTTATGGAAATTTTATATTAGCTGGTGATTTTAAATAAATATCATGAAGGCTTTTCTTAATAGGCACAAAGCAAAAAATTTTATGAAAGAAAATGTTTCGAAAATCCTCTAAATCCAAGTCGTCTAGATCATTTTTCTGACAGAGTTAAAAGTTTCCAAAGCTCCAAGGTGTTAACAATAGGCTTTTCTAATTTTCATAAAATGAAACTTGCAGTTCTTAAAACAATTTTTCTAAAACCAATGCGTAAGGAAATAGTTTATAGAAACTACCAAACTTAACAAGCATAGAGAAAAAAACTTATAAGCAATTTGAACATATTTGAACATTTTTCAGGTTTCTTGAGACTTTAAATAAACACGCCCCTCTGAAAAAGAAATTGATCAGATCAAATCAAGTAAAATACATAACAAAACGTTGAGGGAAGAAGTTAGAAAAAAGTCCGATTTAATAACAAAGTACCATACCACTAAAAGTGAATTCGATGAACCAATGTACAAAGAGCAAAAAAAATTTCTTAAAAAAGAAAGAAAACACTCTATAGAAAGAAATGTTAATCTTAAATATATAACTAACAAAAAGAATATCTTGGAAACTGTTAAACCTTTCTAAAAGTGCAGAAAAACAGAACATTACTATAATACAAGATAACATTATGATATCGGATGATAAATTAGCAGCAGAAAATTTGAATAATTTCTTCCAAAGTAATGAAGAAAATTCAGGAATAAAGGAAAATATAGTTATTATCGAATGTAAAAGCTCAGAAAAACTCCTTATTATTGTAAAGTATATTTTTTTAAACAATTTTACTGTAACATCAAGGAAATTTCTATTAGCATTTAACAAATTTCCTGCTAACCAGCCTTTACTGAATGAAGTAAGAAGTAAATCCAAGTGCTTCAGAAAGAAACTAAAGCTTTTTATACACAAAAACTTAGCAAGTTAAAAATAAAATTTACCTATGAAAAGTTCCTTTACACGTGCAGTTAACGACGTTACTGTCAAATGGAAAGATAATTTCGTCCGTTCCACAGTATTCACAAATGTAGCCTTTACCCTGACATAACTAGGAAAACAAGCAATCAATTTTATATTTGTAATACAGCTATAAATAATCGAATAGTTAATATACCATGGAATTTTCAAGTGATCTTATTTTTCAAAACATTTTATCTGCATATTTACTAAAGTTAAATTAAAATTTTAGAAATATATCTAAATCTTAGTTGTATGACCAAAATTTTTCGAAACTGAATAACGATCCCAAAAAATTGATAAACCAGTTTTTGTAAGTTAGTGAGAGAGGCAAGACCACTCATATTGACATGACCGATGTTCCCTTTTCGAACTGACCTCTATGACTTAGAGAAATCGACAAAAATTAGAGATTTTTCCAAAAATCTACTGGTATAACAATGGATGTTACTGTGGAACAATGATGTTGATGGTGGAACAATGGTGCTAGCTGCAAGTAGCAATCTAGGTCAAAATATCAATCAGTAGGCATTAAAATAAATCTTACTGATAAATTTATAAACCCAAATAACTTTCTTTTGCAGAAGGACAGGCTAAAAGAATTCATAGGACCTCCCCACTGGTTGCCAATAGGGTTTTAATTAAGTGATTGATTCTAAATTTCAGGATTCTAAATTTCACAATAATGACAGGTAACTTTTACAATTATTGTTTTAAATTGCAAAATTTTTTGATTTGATAAAAAAGTGCCACAAAATTTAGGACATAGCAAACTCAACCCAAAATTGTTCTCAATGACTAAAAGCTACCTGGGTTTCCCTGAAGCGGATTTAAATTCACTAATTTGCGTAAAGTACATAACTTACTGGACAATCTAGTTTAATATGCTTTGCAAGTAATGCATGTTTTCGAGTTAGTTCATCGAGCAATGAAAGCTCTTCAACATCTATTAAGTCTTGCAGAGAATACATATCTGGACCGTCTACAAAATGCTGTCGATCTTGGAACTAAGATCAAATTTAAATAAAAAAATTATGAGATATATCTATCACATGAAACAAAGTTTTTCAGATTTCGCAATATATTTTGAGTCATTATCCTTTCAAAAGTTTGCCTGTCTCCTCACGAGGATAAATTAAAGTACTTATAGTCAAGGCAACACAAGATCATAACTACCTTATGTAGCATTGGCTACAGTTTATAAACTCCGCATTGTCTTGGGTAAATATCCAGTACACAGTTACGCAAAGTTTTGGAACAGAATAGAGTAATATATACTATAGGTTATAAAAAAAAAATACATCATTGAAAATCCAGGGAGAACAACCAAAAAAGCAAACTAATTAGAATACAAGATAGCAAACTTTGAGCCCACATACATATTTTTAAGCGTGAAATTTTTATCACAAGCAAAAAAAAAATTATACTTACAATAAGCAGCAACCTTTGTTGCATTGCTATACGACACGATGTTATATATGCTTTCATAGTTATGATCTGGGAACGAAGAGTCTAAATAAAATTTCAGATTAAGTAAGCGTACCGTGATATAGACCCCTATAAAGAGATAGCTAAAAAAGAGATGGAAACAAAACAGGCTTTTAACTGTGAAATCAAAAATAATCGCAGAAATAAAAACCATGAAGTGTATTATAAGCAATCACCTTTAATTAGCAGATATCTACACATAAAAAAATATGCATAAAGCTGATATTTGATGAGTGCAATAGCAAATGTCAGTTTGTTTTTTTTTTAATGGTTTTTGGTGACTATTTATTGAAAATAGAAAAAGAATAAATAAAAAAAAAACTTTTAAACTAGTGTATAACTTCACAGAGCAAATCTTGATTCTGCCTACAAAATACAGCTAAAGAAAAGTAATATTGACCACAGAACATGGCCCAATGAACATAATATTTTCACAGATATTAATTTATGTCTTTATTTATTTTTGCATTTTCAGTTAGGGCAAACTAATTATCAGTGAGACCACTACTGTAATTCTTTTATGGTATTACATTATCATACAAAAAACATACTAAGCCTATATCTTCCACTAATCTCATTCGGAACTGTAGAGCTTTTAATGCTTTTAATTTGTCTCCTTTCAAAAAATGCACAATATGTGCATTAAAGAAGCAAATATTTAGAACATGCATCCAAAACTTCTAACACCATATTTTTACTCATTTGCGCTCGCATGCATATGATGTCGTCATTTGATCGCTACGGTCTACTATACCCATTTTGTTATTATAAACATCAACAACTGACGGTATGAGTTTTTATAATAACTAAATAAAGTATAAAAGCTACGTACAACGGAATATCTCTAGAGGTGAAGGTCCAACGCTTATTTATGTAAGAAAAAATTCTAGAAGATTTTGAATATATTTTGCGCATAGTTGATTGTTTAAAATATAAATTTGATTGTTCTACAAGATAAAAACATAGTTCTTCTATAAAAATTTATTCAAAAAAATTCCAATGGGTCGTCACTCATTATTGTATTGCAAATTCTTTCTTCTCATTTTCAACTCTTTCTTTTTCATGGTTCATACCGATTAGTGGAGGGTCATCCTCATTGTCAAAAGAACTAGTTTTTTTCTTTTTGCGAGCAGGTTCATTAAGTGGTATGGATATATATATATATTTATACATACATATATATATATATATATATATATATTTATATATTACTTCGCTCGCTATAATATACAATTATAGTTCACTCGCACCACTAGTGATTTGCTCAAGTGAAAAGCTTTTGGTTAAAAGTAAACCTATAATTTATAGAATGTGTTCCATGCTACACTGATGAGCTGTTGTACAGTGAAACAAGTGTCTGTAGATTGAATGAATATATATATGTATTATTTACTAATTGTTGCTTGTGTTTAAAAATAATGTAAAAGTCTTATTTTTTAAATTTTAAAAAAATTTTACTTCATTTTTGTTTTAAAAAAAACATGAAATATAGAGTAAAAGGTCAAACGAATCAAACAACAAATCAATATGTCTATTTACTCAAACCATGATCTTAACATAGTTTTATCTTGCTTATTTGTCACTAAAATTCTAATTAGCAAACACTATTTTTATGTCATTTAATCAACCACAGTCCTGCAAAAAGCGATTGACCAAATACGGCTATAGGCATATGCACCCTATGTTATATATGCACCCTATGTCCTATGTATAATGACAATCTTATCTCTTGCTAAATAAAATATCAAATAAATAAATACATAATAAATATAGTAAATGTGAACACAGGAATGACGGTGAATTTTTTCAAACAAAGATTAAATAATTTAAGGATGGTAAATAAACAAAACTTACTCTGACATCTCTCAACTCTTCAACAAAATTGAAAAGGGCAGGGTTAATATTTTGAAGATTTATTATAGGTTTTCTAGCTAGAAGAAGCAGCAGGTGTTTTGACTGACGACATATCTAAAAAAAAATAAAGCCTAGATAGATTTGCTAATTGACAGCAGAAACTTCAAGTTCTACTTGTTGGCACCACATCGGCTTATTACCTTCATGTTTCAAAATAAAACTTGTAGAATACAAGAAAATTCAACCCTGTTGCTTATTACTAATTTTACAGTGAAATTTGCTTTATCTCATATGGCATCAAACTGACCGACAATTTACCTACTTTAACAGACAGTTTCAGACAAACTTAGACGATTTTATTTATAAAGAATAAAGGTGAGAAATAAAAGGCCGTTAAAACATGAACAAAGGATTAAACTTAGTATTCCATCTAATACCAATATTAATCTTGAAACTAAGTTTAATCCTTTGCTCATCCTTTGTTTAGCTATATGTTTTGATGGCCTTTTATTTCTCACTTTTTTTCATACTTAAATCGGAAGACATTTTGCAAATAAAGATCTAGTTTTAGTTAAGTATTTAAGATTTTTTTATTTTTTTTTTTTGATTTAAATTTTTTTAGAAACCATTTATTTTTCAATGGTACTTTAGCTTTTATATTTTATATCTTTCAATCTACCTATCTGTATGTTTTTATTAAAAATTATCAAAAACTAATTGCTCTCTTACCCGTGATACTTTTGACAGAAATTTTATTAAAAGTATTTAGTGGTATTTGATTTTAAGGCAAAACTTTTATCATGTTATTCAAAAAAATTATTTAAAATTCTTATAAGGCTGTTAAGCATACCAATTGTTCATATTGTGACCAAAGCATGAAACTATGCATAAAGATACAAGATAAAAATAAAGATTTATATCATAGAAACTAATTTTAGAAGGAGTGTTAAAGTTTTTGCACGAGAGATGACCTCATTTGGGCTAAAATCCACCTTCAATTTGTGATTTTTTTTTCGCTTTAAATAAAGAAGATTTACACTTCGTTTGAAAGATGCTTTTATGCTGAACCGTTTTTTATGTAAAAACATTATCGTGAAAATGTATTTTTTTCGAACAAAGGCAGATTGAATCTTTTGTATACCAGGGGTTTAAACTAATTTCTTTTATTATCACTAGCCTATTTTAATCAAATTATTCACAAATGAAACAAATGTTGTTATCCGAACCCCTGGATTTTTAAAATTAATATTAGATTGCAATGAAAATAAAGTCAATATCTACTGTTTTGAAAAGTACCCAAGAAAATTTAGCTGCAAAACATTTGACATGTAGAAAGATACGTTCATCAAGTGTACATGGCATTAACGTAGAAACTTCAATTTCAGAGTTTGTAATGATTTCCTCATGAATAGTTGCTCCAAATATTTTCTGAACATTTAGGTTTTGTACGAGATATCTTGAAAAATAAGAAAAATTTGAGAAAAAAGTGCCGCATTGTTTACTGACATCTTAAATTTTGCATCTTTACGTGAAAGTCAAAGGCGTTACGGTGTGTTAAAGAAGTGATACTTGTTTTTTTGGAATTGCGTTAGTAATAGGAGCATGGTAGCTCCATAATCATGGAGCATTGGACATTTTTGAGCTAATTTGTTGCTTTTGGGTCCACAAACACCATGTCATCTAACAAGAACATATCCGAACTGTCACCTAACAATGGATTTCCAACATCATTAATGGCAGGACAAAAACTCTTTACATCTTTTAAGAACTGTCTTTGTGCTGAGACCGATGCTTACCTCTAAAGCTCGAATATTTTGTAAATATTCCTTTGCAAATGATTTTGGATGCTCGACACAAATGTATAGTGTCGTTTTCTGAACAGTGTTCTTTTGATTAATGGAGTGATGCAGCTAGATAATCTTAATAAACAATAAACACCTTGTATTTACAAGAGGTAGCATGTAAATTTGGATTTAATAAGTTTAACAAATTCTCTTTTAGGTGAGTTGCGTTTGTTGATAAGTAAGGGTAGCTCAAGTTAATAAAAAAATGTGTTTAAAATTTCATTACTGTAGAAAGTTTTATAAAAGGGACAAAATCGATACTGCTTTGCAAGTTCTCGTCAATATACGCTAAGCTCTCTGCTAAAGCAATATTTTCTAGATTTTCATTGCTATCATCTGCTGTAATAGATTTACGGAAAAACTTATGGTTAAAGGCAGTCATATAATGCCCATGATAGCATGCTTGCCTTGTAATCATATCTCCTTCAGAAAATTGTGCAATCACATTTTCATCACCCATTTGCATAGCGGCTTATCTGATGTTATTGTCTCTATTAAAAGAAGCAACGTAATGGAGTAGCATTGTTTTAGATGGTATTTTAGTAGGTGAAAAGAAACAAATAAAAAACAAGTTGAACGAGATAAAGTACTTTTTACTGGTAGCTTAGATTGTGTTCTTTGAACTAGTGTTTCATATGTTTATTACACTTTATCTGTGCCCATAGATACATTCATGGTTTCATTGCAGTTTTTATGCCACAATGTTTAAGAGCAGATGAAATGTTTATTTTAGCTTTATAAGTTACACCAGTTACTATTTTTTGGAAGAGCGACATCACCATTAATAAAACCTAGAACTTTTTCAGA
This sequence comes from Euphysa ruthae, assembly GCA_035046665.1. NCBI lineage: Eukaryota > Metazoa > Cnidaria > Hydrozoa > Anthoathecata > Corymorphidae > Euphysa > Euphysa ruthae. The sequence goes on from JAUZNK010071032.1 coordinate 9,572, forward strand.
TAATACGGACTAGCTAACCCAAACATTTCCATTTTTTGTATTTGATGCATCTTATTTGGAAAGTTAAATTCTCAATACAGAAATGTAAATAGTTAAGAAATTGTACACTGTGAAAATTAAATCTTTTAATAAAAGTTTATCAACTTCAAATTCTTTTTCAAATGAGGTATAAATGTTCATGTTTTGAAGAAATTTACCAGCTTGCAGGTGGTTTTTGGGCCAAATGACATCATCACATACTTAGATTTCTCGGCACACCTTCTAAAATTAATCCCTGTCAAATAAAGTATGTTTGTACCAAATTTTACGCTTTGGTCATAATATGAACATTCAAATTTGGGGTTTACCAGCCCTACTACCAAATGCGAATTTAAAAAGTTAACATTATCTATAAAACTAAAAATTTATTTATTAAACCTGTTTATGAGAGAAATCCCAGTTGTGAAGAATTCTTGCAGGTATGGAAAGAGTATCATTCCAATGGCACATATGACAGTACTGCAATCCTGTGTAATCACATAACCTTGACGCAAATATACTATCTTCTAAAATATCATACAAAAGGGTCAATTCGGTTTTTACACTTCTTTTTAACGCTATTACCTGGTTGTATTTACCTGGTTGTATTTACCTAGTTGTATTTACTTGGTTGTATTTACTTGGTTGTATTTACCTGGTTGTATTTACCTAGTTGTATTTATTGGTTGCATTTTTTCTGTAGTAAACAATTTTTTATAATTTATATAACGTGCTTTAAATGTTGTTTGACAGTTTCCGATATAAATATGTCCATAACCTTCTATATTAGCAGTGGTGTTAGCTTGGTATATTATACATTTTTACATGCGAGAGGTTTTGAATTTTTTTGTCTATGATTCATTTAGTTATTTGAAGAGTTAATATAAATTTAAAAAAAAGCAAAATAAAAATAAAAGTTCAGCTTCAGGATGATTTACAAAAGGAGGACATCAACAGATTTAATGCAGCGATCCTATACTACCCTTCATGTATGGAGTAATAAAAGCTCATAAGCACGAAAAATCTTACCCTGTGTGAATTGCAGTATCTATAATAGGTGCACCAAATTATCAAATTTCAAACTAAATGAAAACCTAACTCAAAAAAATCCATTACAATTCTTAGATCCCCCTTAAAGAAGCAATTACTGAGCTTATAGATTTATCGGACGTTAATAAGAACTCTAAAAAAACGTTAATAAGAACTCTAAAAAAATCAAGGAAATAAAACTTCTTATAGCTTTTTTTGATGCTACTTTTGATGGAATGGTGAAATACATTAACTTGAAAATTCAGACCCTACCAGTCTTTCATTTATGGTGGTTTTACCCAAATTATTTCTTCAACATTTAGAGAAAATTGTTTAATATAGCACTAAACAAACTCTCTCATTGAATTAAAACCATTCCATAGATATGTAGGCGATAGTAATGCTAGATTCCTTAACATTATTCAGGTAGAAAAGTTTAAAACAATACTTAATTAATAACATCCAAAAATACAACATACTGTTGAAGTTAAAAACAATGACAAAATACATAATTTTTTAGATGAGTGCATAAGTAATAACAAAAATGGGAAATATGAATTTAAAATACACAAATGAGCTAATTAGAGGGTTCATTTAAATGATCGAGGCTTTTGTTTAAAAGAGAAGATGATTTCTGGCCTTTATAAAAATAAGTTACATGGACTTTTAATGTCATGAATATTACTATTTTTCAATTTTTTGGACCAATTTTCCCAAATAAAGAAATTTAATGTTGAAAAGTTATAACCTTAATACTTTTTAAAATTTTAAACGTCTATGCAAATTACAAAAAAGTAAGCAACTTAGGATTCCCCGTAAAAACATTAGATATAGTTATTTTGGGAAGTCGTTTCTTGTTGAAAAAACCCCATTGAGGAAAAAATGGTTGTTTTTGGTTAAGATAAATTAATTTAGCAAATGACTTACTTAACGCAAACCTTTGAAAGCAATCAGAACATCGATATTGTTGGGTTGAAAGTCCTGCTTCTGGACAAATCTCTGTTTCAAACATAGCATCAGACAAAAGCTAAAAATAAAATAAAAAAAGTATTCAAGACATTACCATTGAAATGTCACTAGGGAATATCAGAAGAACAGGAGAATGACATTAGAATTACGCCCATTCCCATGATAAGTAATTTTAAGAGAAAAATCTTTGAAGAAAACTCTGTATTTAACCATATACTTGATTGAAATATTTTATAAGCTGATACTCAAAAGAGATTATTAACTAATCATAATTACTGATACCTTCTGACTGATAACACAAGGCTTATCCAAGTTCTTCAGACACCGCTGATGGCAGTGATACCCACAGTCTAAAATATAATATATCATCATTAATCTCTGCACTTCCAAAATTTTTAAAGGTCTCACATTAAGGCTATGAAAACAAACTTTTTGTTTAACAAAAAATTGCAAAAATGCAATTTGAGTTATATTTTCAAAAAAAAAAATATCACGCTTGCAGTATGTATTGCAAAAAAACAATTTAAATGCTTTAAAATCTATTTGATTTAAAAAAAAACTTATTTAACTGATAAAAAATTCTGAGCAAGGATTTATTTTATATGAATTGAATTGACCTTAAAATTTCTAGAGATAATTAATTAATGTTTATGTAACATATGACTTAAGACTTACCTTTTGTAACTACAATTATTTTTAATTTATAAATGCCGCATGTTAATTGGCATAGTAAATTGTCCAATAAATAATCGACAATTTATTTTGCCGATGTTGGGTTGGCAGTATTAAATAATTAGCGTAAACCTTTGCAAAAAGTATTCTCAAATTGTTTGGAAAATTTTAGATAGATATCTGCAAATGAATAGTCCTAATTTATCAATAAATTTATCAATAAATGAGTGAAAAGAGAGTTGCTAACCAAAATATTAATTTTCCTAGTCCTTGTGTTCCTAGTCTTGGCATAATAATAATCCACATTCTGCAACTACGATTTTTTTGTTTTTTATAAAACAGAAATTCTTTATGCTTTTCAAGTTTTATATGAAAGGCGATACATCTTAAGCACTTTGAAATGAAGATAAACATTGAATATTTTATAGTATTTTTTAAAAGTTCCTTTTTTGTAAAAAGAAGTTTTTAAAAAACTGCCTCGTTCATCTTTTTAGACAAATGAAAGTGATATTAATCACATCTAATATACTTTTACAAGATGGACTACAAGCAACGACAGTTTATATAAATAAGCATATGATAAAAAATGTAAGCCTTACTTGATACCACTATAAGCTCTACTCACCTTTACAAACAAAAGCAGTGTGTATCAGTAACCATATCACATTGTTACAAACGTCACATTCAAATTTCATTGATACGCGAGCCTGTTTCTGCAGTTGATGACCTAATATACGTTTAATGTGAGGTGAGCTCTGGTGAACAGCCAATTGCTCCTGAAATTTTATTAACACTTTTAACAACTTCTAATATTAAGTTACAAGTCAATGATATCTTGTGAGCTAAACTCAATTTCAATATTTATAATATTTATTGGTTAACAATCATACACCGAACACGGCAAATATCAGTTTAGTGTCTGATGGGGATAGTTAATTTGGCTACAGAATGGTTGTTAGCCTTAAGTGGCAAGTATGTGACCAAACAACAGAAGGACCAGGTATACACGCATATAATGTAAAATTTCAGTGTTTTCTTGAAATTCTCTGAAAAAAATTCACGTACCAAAACATCAAAAAAAATGAAGAAATAAATATACACATAATTTTTTATTGTGTATAAATAAAATACTAGTAATTGATACCAATTAAACATAAATACTGCAAAATACAAAACTTCATTCTTTTATGTAGTGTTTGGAGCGCGAATCAAAATTCAAGTATTTAAATTTCTTAGAAGGTTACAAAATTAACTTTAGTCAACTTTACTGCTTCAAACCAGTTGAATTCTGAAATTATGAGATTGTACAAGTGGACTCTTAATTTGTAACCATTGCCAAGGACAGGGATGTGTGAAGGTAACAAGTTGAAGCCTTATGTGCCACCTGGCACGAAGTGGATAGGTAACAGGTAACTCTTAAATTGTATGAGTAACAATTAAACAATAAAATCATTCGAACAATTTTTATGATCCCTCTGCTGCAAATCATCCAGATTAAAGAACAGTGTTAAAAAAAAATTATAAGCAATAAATAGGACAGTTGTTTAAGCAATGCTCACATAGCTTTTTCAACAAAGTCAAGCATTTTTTTGCTTACTTCCTTTTTTCATTGCAAATTTAGATGAGGTGAAAAATCTAATTTACTTTCTATTGTCACACCTAGAAGTTTTACTTCATTCTCATAAGAATTAACTTAACAAAAATATTTATGGAAATCAGAATTATCTTTTAATTTAAGAAAAATTATCTGAAACTCTCCTGTATCAGTAG
>JAUZNK010071043.1:3798-14029 GCA_035046665.1 Euphysa ruthae
TAAATTAAATTAAGGTGGTCATAGGAAAGTTCTCAATTGAATTTAGGTGGTCATAGAAAAGCTTTAACTTGAATTAAGGTGGTCATAGGAAAGCTCTAAATTGAATTAAGGTGGCCATAGGAAAGCTCTCAAATGAATTAAGGTGGTCATAACAAAGTTTTCAATTGGATTAAGTTGGTCATAAGAAAGCTTTCAAATGAATTAAGGTGGTCATGGGAAAGTTCTCATTTGAATTAAGGCGGTCATAGGGAAGTTCTCATTTGAATTAAGGTGGTGATAGGAAAGTTCTCAATTGAATTAAGGTGGTCATAGGAAAGCTATCAATTGAATTAAAGTTGTAATAGGAAAACCATCAAATGAATAAAGGTGGTCAAAGCCATAATATTGTTCCTTTTTACATTTCTATGCACATGGGATGTTGCATTTTCTCTGTTTATGTCTTATAAAATTATCGTTAAGATTTTGTTGTATACAGAATCTTAATGCTTTACTGCATTGATGTAAATACAGAAGTTATTTATAGTACTAACGTTTTATCGTCTTTTTTAGTCATAGGTTTCTGTTTTTAGTCATGTTAAGTCTTTTTATTCTGGTCTGGTTTTTTGTTTATTGTCTTTAAGAATGTGATGACGTTAGCAACTACTAAATTTTCTTGAGGTAAAGTATATAATCTGCTAATATATGATCATAATATTTATATTTTAAAATTCATATAATCTCCTTTCAACATGGGTGTCAAGGATGAAGACACGTGACAGGGTTTGAATGGTTGAAAAGTTCAAATAGTCTTAAACGCTTGCACTTTCATCTTGTAAAGAACAAAAGTAGTTATTATGAATATTTTAGCTGACAGTTTAGCAACGTCACAGTGACTATATATTTTTGAAAAATTGTTTCGAAACATTTTTGTGAAGTTTTAATCCTATTATATATTTTTTTATGCTATATATTAACTGTTTTTTTTTATTAATTCAGGTTTTATTCCGCCAAATTCGGCATATTTTTTCTTTTTTTATTTTTATTAATTTACATTTCCTGTTAGAAAACATGCAAATAAAACCATTAGATTTACCTTTTGTATAATTTCTGACAAAGCACGGAAACCTCGTAGAAGACCATTTGGGTCTTATCATTGAGAACCAATAAACTACTTGACTATCTTTTGAGATTATTGTATGAATTATGTTTTGTCTTTACCAAAAAAAAAAGGAAAATTTTAAACGAACAGTATAAAATCACAAGAAGAAAAAATATATAACTTCAGTTTCTTCTTAAAATGAGAATTTTTTTTATTCCAGAGAGATTATGGTTGAAAAGAACAATTTTATTCCACAGATGAGGGCCACGAAATACAATGGAAATTCATCTCACTTTGTATTAATTGATGGTTCTACTAATAAATGACGTTCTAGATTATATTTTTTTGGTGTTCTTAATATTTATAAACTTAAAAAGATTTTTGGGGACGAGTTGTGTTTACATTTTTACATCAAAGTAACTTGAAAGATGTTAAGCTCATGAATATTAAGGATGTTCATTTCATTAAAACGAGGTTTTGAGTGAGTGGAGCGGTTTTAAAGGTTGACCAAGCAAAAAGTGTGTTTTTGATGACGAGATTGTTTCTAGTTTAGATTTATGAGTGCTGACCCAGGCTATGCTCCCATAATTTTAATAACTGTGTACCAATGCCGAATAGAGGCGTTTTAGTAGTGATTTATTCAACATCGATTATGCCTTATATAAGATCCCAATGCTCTTTGGAATTGTGATGGACATTTTTGAAATTTGTGCTTTCCAATTTTCATTGTCAATGAATATACTAAGAAACTTTGGTACGTAATCTCTTTTAATAATTACGTCATGAAAGCTTAAAATCGTCAAATCATTTATTTGTGATAACATTTTTATTTTTGTTATGATAAAAAAGAGTAAAATTTGTTTTTTTTTTACCGTTCACAGATATTTTGTTCGTCTTAAACCAGGTTGAAATAATAATCAGTTCATTACTATCAATATTACAATCAATACCGTCCTCAATGTGAGTAGAAAATTTTATTATACCATTGAGCTAGGTAATAATATTATTTTAACCATCGCGATTGGTCTAGAGTTTTTCAAGTTTGCGTTCTAGTATTTTTTTACGTAATTTTTTTTTTTTTTCAATCATTTAAAATTTATTGAGTCAAAAAATGGTGAAAACATTAAGAAATACAATGTAACCAAAATTGCAATTTTTCTTTCTCATTTCTATATATATAAATATATATATATATAATTATATTATAAATTATATTATATATTATTCTATTATACATTTTTATGTTCAGATTAATTTAGAGATTCGATAACAAACTTTCAAAAAATTTTAAAATTAAAAATCCACCTATATAATGTAATTTTATTTTGTACCGATTTGATTAAGCGTTTATGAAACCTAACTTTTAACGTTACATACATACAATATTGGTGTTTATAAAAGCGTGAACAACGGAAAATTAAGTAAATTAAGAAACACTTACTTTTATATCCTGTATCCCATCGCGCTTTTGCGTTTGCCTTTGACTCGCTTCCCATTTTTGAAAAATTATTTACACCTGAGAGAAAAGTTATCGTGGCAATTATTCTTTAAATAAATTTCATCATTGTTAGAAAAGATAAAATTCACCAAGAACATTAAAAGTTTTCACCAAGAACTTTAAAAAAGCAAAAATACTTTATGGTTTTCCTAGAACAAAACTTATTACCAGAATGCTTAAGAACAAGTCATTTTTATTATTATCAGACATTAATTTGGTGTTAAATTTTTCTTATTACTCATCCATCTGACGCTGGTGGAGCTCTTCACCCAACTAGCACTGGTAGAGCTTCTCACGAACTATTTGCCCAAGAAAGAGGAAGAAAATTTGACTCCAAGAGAGTTGGCTTCAAACCAACAGAGTGGGCGTTCAAACTAACAGGTGGGCGTTCAAACCAGCGTGTTGGCATTGCAATAAGTGTTGAAGAAACAAAACTTTCGTTTATTTTCTTCAAAACGTTTTTTAAAATTTAACGCCATTTTGATAAAATTGGTTGTCTCTTCAATTTTTGTTAGTTAAGTTTTGAAAGTGATTTTAACTATTTACAAAATGGGATGTAAAAAAAAAATCTTATAGTGGGTAGATTCGTTCTAATGTCAAACACAGTCCCAAGGGAACGACCCCTATATAGAACTTTTGCCCCGTTGTTGAAAATTTACGCAAAAATTTGGCAACCCTATTTGTTGTATGGGATAGTTAGTGGAAACACTTGAGCCACGGAAGTAGTGAGTGCCCAAATTATTATTTAATAGAAGAATATATATACGAAAAACTTTTAATGACTTTAAAAATTGCTTTAATCACCAGTACTAGATTTTATAAAACTGTATTAAATACTTTTATATAAATTTTTGGGGTTAAATTTTCTGGAATATTTTGATTTTGTTTTATTCCAGTTAAATTATGTTCAAATAACTACATATTCATCAAGGTTCATATAAAATTGAAAATATTTTTTTAGATAAACCAGTCAATTCTATTCCAATCAGCATTAAAAAATGTGCATCTTTTTATAACTTGCACTTCAATAAGTGATTTCCGGTTCCATTTTAATAAGAGATCAATGTTTTCTAATATTTCCATCGCTGCCATTATTTTCAAGATTATTTAGTAAAAACACAGTGATTATGTGAGTCATGTATTAGCATATTAAAAACATTGCAATCAGCGAATATCAATAATTCCTGCAATTATTCTTGTTAGTTTTGTTCGTTGTGAAGCCGTGTAAATTTCTAAAATATTTTACCAATAAAACAAAAAATTTATGTCTGAAGAATTACCACAGATGTCAAATTTCTAACTAAAGAGCTGGTAGCGTTTTGGGATGGAATTATAACCATGTGAAATCTAAAACCACTAAGTCCACGTTCTCAAAATTCATTGGCTCTTATAGATTTTGCAGTAAAGTAAAATCAAAAATAATACTTAGAAAAATATACAAAAACACAATGCTGTTACTGTGCAACCTCGCTTGTTAGCAGGAATATGTTTTTTTACGAACAACAAAAAATTAAAATTTTAGTAAAAAAAAATTAAAAAAAGATATTAGGTGTTTTAGTGCGTGGTCCCTAAAAAATTCAAGTACATAAAAATCTTCCATAGTGTAGATCCAGATAAAATCAAAAAATCGAAATATAATCGTTCAAAACGGAAAATATTGAGAAAAAAATTTGCGAAAAAAAACCATGGGATATAAACCACTGGGACATAAGCCTCTGGGACATGAGCCTCTGGGGCATGAGCCTCTGCAAAAAAACAATTAAACTATTTATAGCACCTCTGAGTATATATTTAGAAAACAAAACAAACTCTACCCTAATTGTTTTCAACGAATTTTATAATTATTAAGTAATTCCAGTATAAAAAAACTCAATTCTACTGGTTCAAGGTAAATTGCGCCATTATGGTCAAATTTTTATTCAAAAATGTATTTGCCATGAAAATAAGTTTATCAAAAAAAAAAATAATAATAACAAATAAAAAAATGCAATTTATTTCAAACTGTGCGAGTTAATTCTCCAATATTTCTTTTTTAATATAGACACAATGCGTTATTATCATATATAACGCGTTTCACAATTAAAATTAGTGTTATGACACTCCTATGCGTGCAAAGTTAAATGCGATATTTTTGCTTTAAAAAAAATTTTTATTTACAATAGATTAATTTCCATTGTACTTTATTAAATATTTTGAATTATTTAAATGAAGAATTGTTGTGTTTCTAAAAGTCTTTTCCTTCACACACTGGTAGATATTTTTTAACCAGAGAAGATAACATTATTCCAAGTGAAAAATAAACTTCTTTTGTCAATAATTCATGATTTCACAGAACTAAAAGTTTAAGGATCACACATGTTTACTGCCTTTTTTATGTCTCAAACAAATCATCATCATCCTCATTATCATCATCATCATCAACGATGATCGGAAATTGGAAAAAATTCTTTAGACAAGAACGAATATGCAAAATGTGTTCTTATGGACCTTTCAAAAGTATTTGACACTCTTAATCATTTTGTGTTCGCTAAGCTAACCCATGTTATAAATTAAATCTGCCTTGAAACTAATTAGAAGTTATTTGAAAAACAGACGGCAACATTTAAAAACACACAATGAATTAAGTTTGATTTCAATTGATCTTTGGTATTAGGCAAGGAACAATATTAGAACCCTTACTAGTTTATATTTATTTAAATGAGTTGATTTTTATTATTGAGAAGTCTGATATTTATAATTTTGCTGTTGACACCACATTATACGCATGCAACCACGATTTATAATTTGTTATTCAGCATTTAGAACATGATAGCTTATTGGCCATAGAATGGTTTAATGACAACTTAATAACTGTTCTTTTTATTTTCTGGGTATAAATTTTAACATCACTTTATTACATCAAACGAGTGAAAAGCTTGGAAAAGTCAAAGTGAAACACTACTAGGAATAACTATACACAGAGATTTATATTTTTTAAAAAACTCTTACAAATGTATATATGAATGCAGGGAGAAAGTTGAGTGCATTAGGAAGAATTAGCAAGTTTATTCCATTTAACAGGGGGAGAATTGTTTATAAATTTTTATTTATATTGAATCTCAGTTCAGCTATTGTCTAATTGTTTGGATGTTTCATGGATGAAGATTTAACAGGAAATTAAATAAGCTTCACAAAAGAGCTTTAAGAATATATCAGTAACAGTCCATCTAAAAAATATTCAGAAATTTACAATTGAACTTTATACAGTTAAGAAAAATTTTTCGCCAAAAATCGTTAATAGCATACTTAGCAAGTTATTAATGCAAAGAAAAAAACTAAGCAATGATATTTTCAGTATACCAGTGTACCTAGATTTAATATTGTACATTTGCCATCTCTGCTGGTATGTGAGGTTAGTGTTCACACTAAAATAAATTAAAACTTTTAACTTGGGGTAGTACGAGGGAAGACCCTACACCAATCTTAGCACTGTTATAGCAAACATGTAGCAATCGTTTAAATTTTCTAGACGCTGCTCTATTTCAATTTTAAGGATGAAACATTGTTGAGCGTCAGTACAGTACTATGATCGGCAATGTATTTATACGCCAGACAAACTGGACTCGGGAAGAATTAGTAATAATTATCCCAATGACGATTTTCTGGAACTGTAGAGACTTAGATTAATCCAATTTTTTAATTTAACGATGAATAAATTAATAAAACGAATTCACAATTAAAAATTAATACATCCATATATATATATATAAAAAAAAAAAAGAAAATATATATATATTACCAATGTCCGCTAGCAAAATTAAGTAATGTTGCAACAGTGGTTCAAACTTGATAAAACCTATTGCTTACCTTAAAGTGGAAGTTCACTCAAAAAAATCTAATTTTCCAATATTATATATTTTGTTATATAAAGAATAGTCTTATTAGCACATATTAACACGTTTACATCAAAATAGAAAGTTACCAAAATTCCATATCGAAAGGATATATATTCGCCGTGTCAGGCTCGAGAAAAAAGTACCCGTTACTAGAATTCGCATGACGTCATTCCTGATGAGCTACTCATTAATCAAAACAAAAACAAAAGTGTTCAGTGGTGATGTTGATAATGTCTGGTAGTGATGCATCTTGTTTAACTGAAAATCAAGATGAATATGGATTCACACCATATATGTTTGAAACAAAAAGAACACCAAAACATTTAAGAACACTTGGTTTCTTTGTTTGAAAATCTGTAAAAACATGTTGCTTTTTTATAAATGCTCTGGATAAAAGATAACTGGATAAATATAAAATAACAAAAATCGGTTTTCCTCATACTTCTTACCATATTAAACGTCCATTATAATTTTTTCGATAATTTTGAACACCCTACGACCACCTTTGAGTTGCGTTTCAGAGGAAGTTTTAATTATTTTACCTTTCTATTTTTAAGGTTCGGCAAATAAAGCAATTGAGTGGACTTCTACGTCAATTCATGTACATAAAACACTGGATAAAGCGTTGGAAAAGAACCTCCAAACTCAATTGGATAAAACTGGAAAGAATGGCAAACTTCCAATAAAGAAGACAATTCTTTATAAAACTTATATTGGTTAGTATTTTTAACTACATGTTTGCTAAATTAAGTCACTAAGTTTAAGTTTTGACTAATATAATCAAAATGGATGCCGGAAAGAGAGGAGAGTACCAGACAATCGCATAATTTAATAAAATTTATGAAATTAAACTTTTATACGTTTTAAAAAAAATAAAAATTTTCCAAGGGTATTTCATACTGATTCCAGGTGGAAGCGATAAATCCGACTTTTCGTATAGCAATATTTAGTTTGTTCCACGTGTTTAATCTGCAGTTTCCAAAGGTACGTTACATGGAATTTCCTGGAGTAAAATAGTTTTTTTCAAACATGTTGTTCATATGTTTATGTAATTGTTCTAACCCGAGTGAAAAACTGGCTGAAATTGACAAAATGAAAACACGGGTCGATGCAAGTTGGCCGAAAAATTAAAATTGTGGCCCAATTAGATGACCAGTCAAGTCTGCCCTGAGTTGACAAAAAATAACTTTATGAAGTACACACTAGATTACGCATAAATTATCTAGATTACGCATAAATTATCTAGATTACGCATCAATTATCTAGGTCAATTTGAAAAGCTGCCTGATTTAACCATTGAAAAAAATATTTTACTTCCAAAACAAAAACAAATCTGGAAGTTTATTTTAAAGTAAGATATTTCTATGCTTTTTGATACTATCAGAATTAATTATGGTATATACATGTGCTGTAAAAGATTTTTCAAGATCTATAAGAGACATTAATGATTGGAAGAATGGTTTTTGTGAAATAAGACAACGGTTGGAGAAGTTCGGAGCTATGTTTATCTTTACAACAATTCAAGTAAGTTTAATGAATATTATACAGAAAAGCATATATTAATATTTCTATAAACCCCTTTCAATATTAATAGGAGAGGGTCTTATGTCGAACTAAAAGATCTTATTTCTTTTATTAATACTGTTCCTAAAATTGCTATCACAGAATCTCGACTAAATCCAAACAGCCACTTGGCAATCTTTACAACTTCGGAGAGTAAAACCATGTTAGAATGTCCCAGTCTTTTCAGAAAGGAGATTAGGTTGGCCATAATAAAAGCCTTTGTATCAAATGCTAGTGATTTTACTATGCCAGACAATAAATTTAATTGTGTTGTGGCGAGACTTACGTTAATTTCCTGAGCGTGTTACTGACAGACTGAGTGTAGATTATTTTCCCAGCTTTCTCTTTTGATGGACTTGAGAGGAGATTCGTGCAGATTGATATAAATTTTGAAATCTGTTTAAGCAAACCCCCGCCTTATACAACGAATAACAAGACCAAAAGCTTCAAAATGCAACAGAGGGTGATGTGCTTTGGCCGAACAATGAAAACAGCATGTTTCCTGCGGATTTGGTGTACTTTGAAAATAGTCTGTTACTTTCCTTTTCGTGGTAGATTAGCATCTATCACACCAAGTTGGGATAGCCATTTTAAGACAAAAAATTTCATAAGTTTCATTGCTCCAAGTTTTCGACGAAACAGCAATAATTTAAGAAGCCAAATCCTGTCCTTCAGCTGCAGAAATATCACAACTTTGAAGTGCTGTACTTAAATTGTCCGCTTGTTTCAACAAGTTTTCTCTAAACAGCAACAAAATATTAAATCAAATGTCGACGCTACAGAAATTACTCCCCGAATCCTTGCTTTCATCTCAGTATCTTTAACTTTACGTATAGACCAATCTCCATGACCATCAAGCTACGTTAAGTCTTGGTAATTTTCCAAAAACGATCCTAGAGCATCTACTCGCACAATACACTTTGTTGGACCTTGTTTCTCACAAAACTCAAATCATTAGAATCTGCCAAGTTCTGTACTTGTTCTTTTTTCTTTAGAGCTTCGCGTTTTTTTGAGTTGATAAAAATTATGTATGCTAATATTAAATATCAGTACGGTGGTTGTACAAATGTTTTCTATTTATTACGTTAACAAACATTATAAACTTACTTATTTTGAGAATTAGCATGCTAGAAAACTTATAGTGTGTTCGCAGCAATAGTTTTTTGATTATTGTGAGAAAAAAGCAAAAAGATTTTTTCCATTTAAAAAAACATTTTTGAAAAATGTTTTCTGGATATGGCGTAATAAAGATATGGCGTAATAAAGATATGGCGTAATAAAGTGACGAAAGACATTAACGTTAATTATTAAAGTAAATTTTTAGACAATTGCAAATGTCTTCATTAATTTTTGAAAAAAGTTGAAGCCCTAGCAACGCTCGGGTTTTTTAATTGCTATAGTCATTTGTTTAAGACATTAGTACTCAGCATCAAGAATGTCGTGATAGGGCAAGGAGGCGTTGTGATGCTCATCTTGTTGTTTATTTTTTTTTATATTTATTGTACATAATGGTAAGGGCGCAACGGGGTGGTAGGCGGGAGGGAGTGTTTTATTCTGTATACAATCTTTTATACTTTAACTTGACAAATATATGATGATAATTATTTTTGATAGGAAACCTTTTTATACTTATACAGCTGAATGCAATTTATTTGCTACGACCAATTATACATTATACCTCAATAAAGATGTAATTCGAAAGTAGTCAGTTTACGCAGATGATTAGGTTATATCATAAAGCGTAGTCCATATATTATTACAAGAGTTTTTGATTTTTCACGGCTGAGTGCGTTTAGAGATCTTGCAACCGTGTTTGCGCCGTTTGGTTTTTCTAAAGATCATTTATTTCCAAATGGAAAGAATTTCACTTTTAATCTTAAAAGTCTCGATTGTTCTCAGGATGTATTTTATAATATAGTATCAATATTCTAAACATATGTATGAATATTAGATGGAACATCGTAGCTTAGTTTTTTCCAAAATAAACCACAATATAAAAAATACCTATATTCGTAACTTACATATTTATTCCACAACTACCTATTATAAGAATACTCATACATAATAAGTCCCTGAGTAGAAGGTAACCATCGGATCTGTTGTATTTATTGTTTCGGTTTTCGTGTATTGGTATGGTATATCAAGAGTTTAAATGAAAACTTTGTAACTGTGTTTTTGTTGGGTGTTTGTACGTGTTACTGCGTAGAGAAAATGTCT
>JAUZNK010071054.1:0-14029 GCA_035046665.1 Euphysa ruthae
ATAAATTTACCATGACAGAAAAATTTTTTAATAGAAAAATCAAACTAAAATAGCCTGAATGAATGAATGAATGAATGAATGTTATCACCACAACACTATTTTGTTTTCAACAAGATAAGTTTTTCGAATTCGGTTGCTTAGATTTTTGACAAGCGGACACTTATTTCAAAAGAGGCTGATTCTGTCATTAACCTTGTAATACAAATACAAATTCTTTATGTGAAACTCTGTGTTATCCAAGTGTATAATCTTATGTAACAATACGATACAAATAATCAGTTATTCACAAAATTATCGTACATAAAATCCATGATGACATTAAAAAGGTAAAATTCAGCGAAATTGATTCAAGCCACAGATTTGTTTTAACAGTATAAACATGTTTTATTATCAAAATCTAAAAATTGATTTTTGTATTTATTATTCATTTCGTATTACACCCAAAAAATTATAAACAAGCAAATAAAGAAGTTCAAAAAGTTAAACTAAAACAAGTAAACTTATTTCAAAACTGACAGGGGCAGCATATCAAATTCCATAAAGAAATCCACAATTATTCACAAAAACCACGATAACCTTTATCAAATGGAAATTTGTCATTATATAATTCTAAATTCATTAAAATATATTTTTATGGAAATAATTAAAACAATAATTACCAAAAATTATTCAAACAATTAAAAATCATAAATGAGTTAAAATATTTATTACCGGCAACAAGGAAATTTTTTTGAATTTTTTTTTTATGTTTTAACAATTCTTCAAGATAGAATTCTTCTAAAACAAAATTTTCTAAAAAAGGTATTCACCAAACTTCCAACAACATATCCTCAGCTGCACAGCAAACAAACATGTGAGTGAATAATAAACTCCAAGGAAAAAACAGTACAAATATTACGGCTGATTTCTAAGGACATAACTCCTTGAAAAAGCTCCAAACTTTCAAAAATAATAAGTAATAACTACAATTTTGACTTTAATTTTCAGAATATTTGAATAAATCAATACACAATTTCACTAACGCAAGCCTCAAAATAAATCAATACATAATTTCATTAGTGCAAGCTTCAAATTAAATCCTTTTATTCTTTTTCATTATCCCTAAAGATAAGATCCTTTATCCTTAGGATGTTACATATTCCTTTTTAAAAAGAAGTGTTTAAAATTCGCAAAATCCTTAAAACACTCATGCTTAAAATCAAGATTTTAATCAAATTAAAGGTTAAAACATTCAGAAGCTAAATTTTGTAATATTAGAGCTAAATGTTCGATTGGTAAAGTTTTGGAACAAGATTGATATTTATTTTCATAGGCTAATAACTCCTGGTGTTTTCATGTTCATAAACTGTGGAGTTTTCAAGAGTTAATTAAAATAACAAACATATTTTTACTTATACTATCTGGCGACAAATAAACTCATTGGGGGTTTTATAAGATTTACACTGCATGATATTAATGCATGAATTTATACATCAAAATTGGCACTTTCTCAACTTACATAATTTAAAAATACTTTTTACTTAAATACTTTTACAATTTTAAGTAGAAAAGATAACAACACATAACAAACATTATTCACACTTAAAGAACTAACTAATAATAGCTGCTTGTTTACTTTGTTTTCTTGCATACTCATAAAAGAATTTTAATATAAAATACACTATTAAAATAAAAACTTATTGTTTACCACCAAAGTAAATAGATATTTTCCTAGCTAAATAAAGCTTAAACTTATTCTAATAAAAACTTTGAAATCTTTTATAAATCTTTGAATATTCTTCAATGGCCTACTTAGTTTAGGTTAGACACTTCTATTCAAAACCTTGCTTTTAACTCAAAGTAGCTGCTGTATAGGGTATGCTGCAAAATTAAGGTTCATTTAAAAAGGCCTTACTACACCAAAACTTTATAATAACACTTTACTTTAAAAAAGGTTTGGATTAAGAAGTTCAGATAAAGAAATAATAAACATTATTCAACATAATCTTATGAATACTTCTCATAAATATCTTTTTTGAGTATCATCATTTATCTTTATTTGGGGAATGCTATTTCTTGAATATTTATTTCTGTTCATGTTTATTAAAACAACAAAACATCAAAAAATAAATAATAATAATAAAAAATAAAAATAAATAAGAAGTTACTGAAAACAATCATTTTAAAAATTTGCTAACATAACGCAAATCAAAAAAGCAAGCAGCAATCTCACTTTACATTATTCACCTTCTATTAAGTGATGATGGTCCAGCACTTTCTTTAAATTTCTTTTGCATTTTTCATCTCCATAAAATAAAGCAAAACAATTTTAAATAAATTGGTTTGCAGTACCCACATCTCAAGAAAACAAAGAATAAACTGTGATAAAAGTTTTTTTTTTAATGGTGGAATAAACATGAGTTTCGGGACATCTGGCGTAGGATCAAAAATTTGTGTTAAACATTTGACATTCAGTTGCAAACATGATTTATGAACTTTTTACTATAATTTTACTTGATTGTGGTTGAAAAACAATTATGGCTAAAAAATGCTGTGTTGTTAGTTGTACTTCTAATTATATTGGTAGTGACGTAGTCACAGATTTTGGTTTTCCAAAGGATGAAGATTTGAGAAAGTTATGGGTTAGATTTGAAAATAGAAAAGACTGGACTGTCACAAAAGCATCTGTGATCTGTTTAAAACACTTTGAACCAATCTTTTTACATAATGGCGAATCAGCAAAAAGCTATTTTGTTTGCTCCATAACACGAAGCCTGTTCCTACCATACACCCACTCAGCATAGCTATACTGCTTCGCTTCTAGTCAAGAAAATCCGAGCCAAGAAAATCCGAGCCAAGAAAATCCGAGCCAAGAAAATCACCAACTAAAAGAATATTTTAAGATGATGAAAATCAGAAATTTTTATCACGTAAAAATCTTGTTAAAGATCATAATTCTCTTTCAGCAGCTGATTCAGCAACAGGATATTTATTTTCTCAATTTTCATGATTTTTCCATGTTCCATGAAATTATTTGAAATGAACTACACATACCCGAAGTTGCTGAATCTAATCGCATTGAAAAAAATTTACATGTCAATTTTTTTATAAAAATTTCCCAGTTTCTTTACCACCTTCTTCACCATTCCTCAGCTTTCAATGATGAAATCCATTCCAGTGAAATATCGTGGAAAATTTTCGATTTATGAGAAAAGGAGAGTTATGCTGGATGCAAATTTAAAAAAACACCAAAACTAAACAACAAAGTTATCTCTCCTGGGAAATAGAAACAAAATATTTCTGTTATTTTCCATGAAACTACAGCAGCTGCAATAAAATCCCTGACCATCTATATATTGTATTCTTCCTCACTCTTTTCAAAAAAATGACGGACAATTTCAAATCAAATGTAGAAAATGAATTTTGATTAAGAAGTTTGGATACAAATTTCTTTGTATTCAAACTTGTCAACAGGTGTCAACTGATTACGATCATTTAAATAGATTGTCCAAAGGTTGGCTTACAACCCCATCGTTGCTTCTTTTAGAATATGCCTGTGACAGTTTTGCTATGATAGATCACGTATTTGATATTATTCAAATAGGATACCGTAAAGCAGAAAAGTTAATTCCTGGCAGTAAAGAAGGATACCAAAGGATATTATTTTTACATTCAAATCACCAAAATTTTGGAAAAGAAATTATACACACTATTATTTCAAATATTTATTTTAACAACACTAGAAAGAGAATTTACTGACAAATAACATTATTGCATTCAAAAAAAAAAAAAAAAAAAAAAAAAACAGAGAGAAAAATGAAAATATTTTGTTTCATATTTTTAATAGTTTGTGTCAGCCTCTCTATTCTTTTGAACAAAGTTTAGATATTTTAGATATATATAGTTTAGATATTAGCTGCAAATATAATTTTGTGATTTTGTAACATGAAATCATGTACATATTTATATTTACCTTCTTAATTTTATATTTTCTGCATAAAAAATACTTCAATTTTAAGAAGTACTTTATATAATTTTCTTCCCAGACAAAAATGATTAATTAAAACTGCAAAACTTACAAATAGAGTCAAAACATAAAAAGACAAAAAAAAAAAGGCCCATACCAGGGATAATTTACCTAATAAGAAATTTAGAGAAATTTGTGCCTAAATGTAGATGCACCTAATATAGTATTAATGGCCTTTGAAATAAGATGATTATGTACAAATCAACACACAAATACTTTGATGATTCAGTTAAACTTTAAAAAATTATAGATAATTTTTGAAAGAATCATAAATGCAAATGAAACAAAATTTTCCTTATTTTAAATGTAATCATACAAAGATTCCGCAGAATTTTAGTTTGTGATAAATTTAATTTACATAGAAAAATGTAGGCTTTTTTGGGGTCCTGAATCAGAAAAGTTTTTTGACATGAAAAAAATGAGCACATTTTTGAGCTAATTTTGACCAAAGAGCAAAACTTTTTGGCAAGCAGTCATATGGTTCAAAAGACTGGATTGATGGTCCTCTAAATTAATGGTAAAATATCAAGAGGATCATGACAAGATTGCTTTTAGAACAAAATATATTCAGAACTCATACTCGGACCTGCAACCTTGGATCCACCTAGATGATATTATTTTGTACTTTCATCTGGACAGTAGTAGCATAAATATATAAAAATAAAAATATACATTGATAAAAATCCAGTGAATAGATCTATTTTGAGCACTAATGAGTTAATGAGTCTAAGATATCAATACCTCTCCAGCAGCACTATAATATATATAAAAGAAAAAATCATGTGTTTTAAAAGCTTGTTTATATCAGTCAAATATTTCTCTTTTCTTCAAAAGTAAAACTTCAGAACTAATAAAAACATAACACTTTATAACAAAACTAATAATAAGCCTAATAATTACACAAATGAATTATTAGAAGTCATATGCAAAATTCATAACTATTCTGCATCTTCCCTGAGCAGAATAAATTTTTGAGAGTGCTCATGACATCAATAGAAGTTATAATCAGCCCGAAGGCAAAAGTTTTGTGTCCAGGATTTGGATCATTTGGCACATTTATGCCCAAATATTTTGGGCATAATACAAATAGATAGATAGACAGGTATAGATAGATAGTATATATAATTTGCTTTATAACCAAATTACAGAAAAAAAAAACGTATTTTTGAATAATAATAATAAGAATGGAAATAAAGACTTTAACTGAAGAAATTAGAAATAGAAAGTGGTAAATTTGAATTTAAAAGAACCAAGCACAAACATTAAATTTGTACGAGATTAGAAAACGACCTAATTCTTAAAGTATGAAATAAAGAAGAAACATCATCACAACGAAAAGACTTGAAAGTAATAATTCCCAAGGCTGAGTGTTGGACTGATAGTATATTATTCAAGTGATAGCTTCCACTCTGACCCCATATCTGACAACAATAACTAATATGAGAAGAAAATATTGAAAAATAAATAGAGCGAATTGGATCATTGTATCACTGTATCATTATTAACATAATCAATCCAATTTCATGCTTTTAAAAATACGTAAAGTTTTTTCAGTAAATTCATGACATGAGCATGCCAGGTGTTCATCAAGTAAGACTCCAAAATATTTAATATACAATAGCGGATAAAGTTTTTTACCACTTAACTTAATTTTAACTTGATAATTTAATCAAACAATTTTCTGGAAAATATGAAAAACAACGTATTCAGTTTTACTTACATTGAATGATATGTGACTTGTGTTTAACCAATGATTCATACCCTTAAGATCTTAGTTAATGCATAATACTTTCAATGATTTATTAATAACAGGTTTGTGCCATCAGCAACGTGATGAACAATAGAAATGTTTACATAAAAACGTTATTATAAATTAAAACTAAAAGAGGACCGAGGACAGAACCCTGTGGAAAAATTTTGATAGAAAAAGATAAAATGCTGGAAACTTTAAAAGCAAAAAAAGCAGTCCACCATAAATCCTGCTACAATTAGTACAGAATTCCAATGTTAGATCGTTTAAAGAGAAGAATAGTAGAGCTGCCTGTTGATATAGTTGATATATATATAAAGTAAGTCCTGGTAGGCCAAAGCAAGATATTGCTGTTGAGTAGGGTAGTTGTTGGGAGCGGGGTGAAGAAACTTCATCAAATGGAGCAGTAAAGCATCTCTTTCCCTCCACAAGCCTGTGGGAGACCCCTGGGCAAGGTCGAGTACCCACTTAGCCCCCCGTATAGGGTACGTAAACTGACATGGAACACACAGGTGTCAGTATAGTCTAATTGGGCACACAGCAACAAACAGCTGCAGTGGTCAGTTAGACACTTGGCTGCGCAGAAGATCGCGACGGATAGTGACAATGGGCAGACAAAAATGCTTGAGTTAGAGAAGAACCGTGAGAGTTACAGAGTTGCGACCCTGTAACTTATAAGCAACAGAAAAACTATACTATGAACAACAGAATAAGAAAAGAATACTGTCTCGATCGTTGCGCGGGTAAACAAGAATCGCGTGCCCTTCTGAGAAACTAGGGGAGATAGCATGAAAAGTGAACTACTGGTTCCCACAATGAGAAGTTGCTAAGATGCAAAACGACAGGTAAAATATCAACATTCAATGTAAACACGCTGGCTGGAGAAAAGAAGAAAAGAGAACTCATAGCCATGCCTGAGAAATATGAAGTTGAGCTAACGAGTATCCAGGAGTACAGGATATACTCGAAGAGGAAATAAAGCATCACAGAATGGGAAAAGGCTGGATGCTCATTTTGAGTATGGCTGAGAAGGCAAACAACAACACTACCACTGGAGGTGTTGGTATATTAACAAGCCCACGGGCCTACGGTACACTAGGGAATGTGGAACCCATAAACACCAGAATGATGGTAGCTACATTTTACAGGAAATCCCAAGACAACAATGGTGGTCTGCTACAGCCCAACTAACGTCTCCGAAGAAACCCAAGTACAAGAGTTCTATATGCAACTACAAGACACCATAAAGAAGCTACCAAAACACAACCTGATCATCATAGCTGGAGATCTAAATGCGCAAGTTGGGACACAAGATAAAAGGGAAGCAGCTTTCATGAGAACAAAAATAGAAAAAGCAAAAGCCGATTTCGACAGCGCATACACAAGCGAACAAGAAAAGTATATTAGAGAAAAAATAAGCGAGTTGGAAAATACAAATGACACGGTCAAAGCGAGACTAGCTTGGAACATCATTAACGAAACTACTGGCAAGAAACAAACAAAAACAAACAAGATCAAAGTAAGTAACTCAGAAGAGCAAATCAAGTTGTGGATGGAACATTTCCAAAATCTACTAGGACAACCACCGGTAATAGATGACAAACCAATCAAGAAAGTTTTCGATATTCTACCAATAGACACCAACGATTTCACAAAGTTCTGCTAGGATACCAGCAGAAGAAAGGAAGGTGGACTGTCTGAACGACAAGCTGCTTGAAGTCTGTAATAAAGCATACAATGGTGATGTACCGACCATCTGGAGAAAGGGTGCAATTTTACCAGTCCCAAAGAAAGGAGACCTAGGAAAAACAACAAACTACAGAGGAATAATTCTATCTGCAGTCTCTGCAAAGATCTACAACAGAATGTTGTTGAACAGGATATACCCACAAGTAGATAGTAAGTTGATAATAAATCAGAATGGATTTAGACAGAACAGATCAACAGTGGACCAAATTCTCACACTACGAAGACTTATAGAAGGAATAAAGACTAAGAATCTTCTAGCCATTCTCACGTTTGTCGATTTCAGCAAAGCCTTTGACTCTTTACATAGAGGAAAGCTAATGGAGATACTGATGGCGTACGGAATCCCTCGTCAAAATCGTCACCGACATTAACATGCTATACATGCACACTACAGACCAAGCCATATCTCCGGATGGCTACATTGAGTTTTTGAAATACTAGCAGGAGTACTACAAGAAGACACATTAGCGCCATATGAGGCAAATAACTGAAGAAGAACAAAACTTGGGATTTATCCTCGTTAGAACTAGAAGCAGGCGACATCCAGCAAAAGTAATTTGCAATGCTGATTTTGCGGATATTATATTCTCTTTGATCAGGACAAAGGAGAATTGAAAATGATAGGTGCAGATGTGCTAAACCAAGTAGAGGACTTTCTATATTTGGGAGAATGGGTAAATACCTGCTGAAAGGATATAAGTAACAATTGGAATGGCCTGGTCAACACTATCAGAATTAGAAACAAATGTTTAGCAAAACACTGCTTTAGTTGTATATCCAGAACTATAAACCTATGTTTAGCAAGACACTGCTTTAGTTGTATATGCAGAATTATAGACTTATGTTTAGCAAAACACTGCTTTAGTTGTATGTGCAAAATTATGAAACTATGTTTAGCAAAACACTGCTTTAGTTGCACATTCAGAATTATAAACAAATGTTTAGCAAGACACTGCATCTCTATAGAGCTAACAAATATGTTATTAAATATGGTTTATAAATATGATTCTTAAAAGGAAATAATGAATTATATGGAAAAGTATATAAGAAATAAATAGATGGCTTAAATCAAAGAAAAAATATTTATTTACTAATAACTTTAATAATTACTCTTATAAAATCTATTTTGTTTAGAATAGATCTATTTTTGAATATACAACACAGAATAAAAAGCAGGATTATTACCTTTATTTGACATTGTGATTTGCCCACTTAAATAATAATAGATATTATTCTGTGTGCTCAAAATCTTGCTCTGAGTGACATAAAAGATATAAATAAAATGTACTTCTTTTTAAAACAATGCGTTGAGATTTCATAGTTTTTGTGATCAAAAACAGGTCAATTTTTGCTAAAAACTTTACATGTCACATCTTTCTTACCATAAGAAATTACAGGCTGAAATTATAACCTTTGTAACATGTATTAAGATGATATCAATTAATTTTCTTTGTGAAAAATTCTTTTTTGAACAATATTTGAAAAGAAAAACAAAAGTTTACAGAAAACACTGTTATAGCAAAATAAACAAATAATCTTTGTCATTATAATTTAAGAATTAAGAATTTAAGATTCCATTCAAAAATAACTTGATTTATATTATAAACACCCATAAAAAAGTTAACAAAAACAAAAATATTTATCAATAAATATATAACAATCATAGAATCTAACACTCCTATATTAAAAAACAAACAGTTATCAAATTATGTATTCTCTAAATAAGTAAGACATAAAGGTTGAATTACACTGATCTGATTATTATTAAACCACTCTGAATACTAATCTTAATCCATTTTATTAAAAAATAACTTTCATATTTTCATGATGCAACATATAATTCCTCACTTTCAATTCCTCACATTAGCATACAATGACGACAGAAAAATTTTCTTTGAAATTTAAACAAAGAACTGGTGATAATCAAAAATAGTTTTAAGGTGAATTGAAATTTTCAAATAAACAAGTTTGACGCAAATAGCATTGCAACCCTATATAAAAAGTAAGATAACAAAAGTGGTCAAATCCAATTAAGATAAAGAATAGTTTATAACACAACAAAAAAATTTCAGGTTTGATTTTCTATAAATATATATTACATTATCTCTTTTCCTTGTTTTTTGATTTTTAATGCAACTAATCTCATCCATCAACAAGAATATAGCTTATCTAATGTAGGCTGACCAGGGGCAGAAAGTCTTTCGCGTCAATAGCAATCAACTAATAATATTTAATAATTTTGACAAGAATTCAAAGCGACATTTTCCTTATTTATACAAAATTTATAAACCATTGAGCAAATAATTATTATAAATACGCAAATAAATAGATAAAAAGCTTTTGTAAAACCAGTAAAATTAGTTTTAATGTTCTATATTTCAATAATAAAAACCGGAGGAGCTGAAAAGCTAGAACTAACCACAGAAAAAGTAATAAAAGGTCCAGGAATGAACCCTTACTTTGGCGTTTTCTCATTATTGATTTTTTTAAACACAAAAAATACTGTTTAAAAATCACAAGTTATAAAAAAAACATATCCTCATTACATTACAAATCAATGCGTTTTTTTTTTCATACGACCATGATTTCGTTCATTGCATAAAAATTGGAAATCATAAACATCTTTCCGAGAATCACAGGCACTAATTTTAATTACAAGTTCCAATAATATCGGAATAATAACGGATAGTACATTATTAGAAGAAAATTCTTCATCAATACATAAACTATCAATAGCTGATAAAAAAAATATCTTCTCAATGAAATAATTTTCATATTAATACATTCATGTTTTTAGTACCTGAAGATGATAGACTATTAAAAGTAAGTACTCTTCATCAACAGATACAAAATTATCCATATTAAACAAATATTCTTTATCTAATTAATCCATCTATTTATTATAATATTCCTACTACCTGTAAGATATTTGATAAAATTCCTAAAAAACACTAAACCAATTTATAACTATTTTATTTTTATAAGTTCCACACAGCTAAAAACTTTTGAGTTTTGATTTTCTGCGTTTTTTGCGTTTGTAATGTAATGTAACTTAAAATTCATTTCTACACTCAACATGTCATGAAATTGTTTTGATTCTATACGCTCACAATACTTTTAAAATTATTTATTGTTAAATTATCTACTGAAAATACCCAAAAGTGTAATATAAAAAATAATTTTAACCGTCCTATTATCTTTAAAAAGTGATTGTTGTTCAGTAAACATGATTATAGTGATTATAAACACAAAATAAATTGACAATGTCATACGTCAAACAAAAAAACATTTTGAATTCTTTTAATTCTTTCTAAAATCCTTAAATTTTTTGCTTGAAGACTGAACAGTTCTTGCATTGAGAGTATAAAAAGTAAATAAATATTTTTTATTAGCAACCAGCAAGGTAATCTTCTTATTTTTTATAATCAAACTAGGAACACAAGACGCATAAAATGCAGATTATTAGGCTGCAGGATATTAACATAAATATATTTAAAATAAATAATCTATTATAATGATAATACTATACAAATATTCGATAGTTTTCAAAAAACAAAAAGCTTAAAAAGTTTATAAATAGAAATTCACTTAAAAAGCTATGTGAGCTTCCCTAGAAACTATTGGTGTGCTGTTTGGTGTATGGTGTATGATTGTACTATGTAAAAAATTAGAACCAAGCAACAAGAAGTCTTATAAATCCCCATATGATTTCCTTTATGGAATTTAATAATTCGAAAAAAAATAAAAAAAAAAAATATATATATATATATATAATTATGCACATTAATAGAACAGTTCAAATAACATAAAAATTATTTTTCCTTATCTATACTATTACTTATTCCAAAGCCTTTATTTATCAATTTCGTAGAGATTGTCATTTTTTTATACAAGCCAAATAAAACTTTTAACCAACAACATGGCAAACAAATCATTTTTTTAGTTCCCTTAGTAAAATTCATAATAACATAGAATTAGAAAACTGAGAAAATTTAGCTTTTTCTTTTAATTATTATCATAAAATCCAACATTTTCAGAAAAAAAAACATCCCACAATTATTATTATCAAAAAACAAGTTTTTGGTGATTTTTGGAAAAGTAGAAGAATGGAAAAAGTTGCGGCTTTTTCAATTTACAATGGAACAAGTGGCAGTTTTTTTTTCAATTTACAGTAGAACTAGTTGCGCTTTTTTACTTCTTTAAAGTAATTATGATGTAATATTACATTTTTATTTTTTTTGGTCAATATTTACTTATAGGGCAAGGAAGTCCAAATACATAACACTTTAATGAGTTAACAAAAATTTAGGATTTCACCAGATACATCTCTCTATAGAATTGACGTATATCATATGTGACTTCCGGATTTAATAGTTTTTCTCTGATAATAAACATGTTTTATTTAATACTAAGTCATCAGTTGTTAAATTTTACCAATGACCTGAAAATCATTAAGATATTTCATGATTATTGACAAAAAGATTGTCTTTAATAGCAGAATTTGGATAAAAAATACTTCAAGATAAAAAAATATTTCAAGATAAGTAGTATTTCAAATACTACACTTGTATTTATAAACAACACTTATATAATAGACAGGGATTAGGAACAATACCTTCAAATTAATGAAATAATCAAACTCAACTAATACTTGCTCTTAATGCAAGAGCCTAATTATGAAAAAACTAAAAGGACTCTTTTTAGTCATGTCAATAACGGATAGAGGCTTGGGAAAATAATGCCTATCTGAGAATCGCTTAATACAAAAATGAATAACAGCCATGAGAAGCTACTTTTAGACAAAATGATTTTAAACTCGCTAATCTTAGTAAGAAGCTTAGAAAAATCTGAAACAGTAAAACAGCAATGTTAAAATTAGACCCGATTTCTAGGTAATCAATAAAACTTTTAAAGCAAGTATTCCACTAGAATTAGTATATTGCCCTTATCAATTTGTACATTCTTTATTACTCATTTATGCGTCTAGAAAAGAAATTTTACCCAAAGACTCTAAATTATTCGTAAACCTCTGTAAACCTCTAAAAAAGCTCTAAAACACACTAAAAAATTCTGCATGAACTTAACATCAACATAACATCAACGTAACATCAAAGAAAAAAAAGTCTAGAGTCAGGAGAACCAGATATACTCTTCCTCAATGTGATAAAAAAGATTTTAGCTAAAATAGGACCTAAAGGAGAGCCAATAAAAGGTCAAAAAAAAAATTTGTAAACTATTGGGGTTTCATTGTTTTATTCATCAGTGATGATGATATAAAAGCAACTTTCTGTTTTCTAAAAATAATAAAATAATTAAATCTAAGAATAATTTGTGCTCTTATATTAATTTTGCTGCTCATACAAAGAGTTGTACCCTAAAACGAGTATGTTGTGTGGTCTTGGAAAGGCCAACAAACCTTATATTAATGGCTGCCTTCTGTTTCACCTTAATTTTACAACTATAGGGATATTGTAAAATTAAAAATACTTTAAAAACAATAAAAGGCTACAAATGAACTACTAAACAGCTATGAATTTTAATTTATAATCAAAGAATAAAATAACTGAAAAGCTTTAACAATTAATTTGTGTTGTTCTGTATCTTTTTTTTTTTTAATTTTCAATTTACTGATTATTAGAACTATCAACCACAGCCTGTCCAATAAAGCTTCCAAAACAAAATATAATAGATAGCCTCACAAAACCAACTTCCTAATTTTTGTAAAACTAAATGTGATATATAACTTAAGGTGTTTTATTTTTCTTAGAAATGAGTTAAATCAGCTACTATAATAAAAATCTTCAAAGAATTTTAAAATTATGCAACTTATCAGATCTTACGTCAACATCTTACTTATAGATACATGTTGTAAATTTGTATATTTACATATTTCAAAGAAAAGAAAAATACAATAAAAATGTGATACACTACTTAACAATTACCTAGATATTGTCAAATCAAGATGGTCATCAACAGAACGTATCATTTTAAGAGCGACTTGTCTCGATGTCACTTTAATGCCATTTATATTGTGAATATGATCTCCAGATTTTAAACATCCACCCACTGCATCATGCTCTATGGAGATCTAAATATAACACATTTTTATCTGCAATACCTGAAAAAAACTTACATAAAAAAAAAGTATTTTGAATGGCAGTGACTATTTCCACACAAAATTACACCAGTGATAGATGCATAAGCTAACGAGTAGTAATTGGTTTGAAACATTTAAATGTGTTTAATTTGCAAGAAGGAGAGTGGATATGGGTTGCAGAAAGGTGATAGAGGCTTGAAATATGTAGCATATGCAGCGCACTTACTTATTATATTTGTGGCATGTGGCCAGAGATAGTTCATACACTTTACATGCGCTAAGCCTCCGGTTACAGCCCTGCCCTGGGTGGTAAACTATTAATAAGTTTGACTTTCGGTGATCTACCACCATTACGGTAAATAAGTAAAAATATATATATATATATATATATATATATATATACAAATATATACAAATATATACACAT
>JAUZNK010071065.1:0-14028 GCA_035046665.1 Euphysa ruthae
ATGGGTTTCTATAACAAAATGCTATGAAAGTAAAAAGGCAGCTATTAAATTTGAACCCCCATTCACCCTCTACTTAAAGTTTAGAGGTCTAGTGAATATATCCAATGCACCTGTTTAATGAAAACACAGGAAAGTATAGGAAATCGCATGAAACTAAATGGGAACTACAGAAAATCAGATGAAAAAACATGAAAAGCATTCAGTGGTATCACGAGTTCTGCTGACTGCTTTTCTTACTTCATAGTGTCTCTTTTTCTACTGGTTTCTTGTGGTTTTGGCTGGTTTTTTGCGGTTTCGACTGGTTTCTTGCAGTTTCTTGCGCAGTTTCATGTTTTAACAACTAGTTTTAATAACCTAGAAACTTGAATTTCTACCAGGTGCAGCAATAACTGGATCTTGATGAAGACAAACATTGGTGATGTCTTATTTCATGACCTTTTCTGACCAAATATTTCCAGGTAAAATTACCATTTTCCATTCCTTTAGTAATCAAATTTCTCATTACCTTTGCTTATATCTTCATTTTTAGTCCTACACCTGATATGATGTGGTTTCGCAACGGAGTGCTTGTAAATAGTAATGATTCTAGGTACGGTATCAATCCATACCAACCTGGTAAACTAACCGTGAAAACTGTTAACAAAGATCTTGCAGGAAGATATAAATGTTATGCCAGAAATAGAGTTGGTTATGACGAATCAGTGGGTGATGTCGTAATAGCAAGTAAGCTTCTTATCTTAAATCTCGTGTTTCAAAAATTTCGCGTTATTATCAATGTTATTATTATGGCTCCTTAAACAACAAATATTTGAAAAATAGCTTAAAATAGATACCAACTGTGATCCCCAAAAAAATATTTTTCTGAGACATTCCGTCAAAGAAGGTTCATTTTTTACAAGGTATAAATCGACAAATAGCCAATGGCTATACTTCCAGCTGAACCACATAATATAATTATAACAGCACCTATGTCCTCAGGGACAATTTTTGTCAGCTCTACCAATTGTAGCTACAACCACAGACATAATATTTGTGCCAAAGAGCAAAATTATCATGTTTTAGTAATATTTGTAACCTCTCTTTGTAATCAATGAATCTCTTGTTTTGAATTTTGGCGCTAATTTACGTCTGTGGTTTTAGGTGAACAATTTTATACTTACTTTTGAGGTAGTGGTTTTTTTTCTTTATTAGAATTCGCTTCAGAAAAGCTATTTCTGGCTGGAATATTAATTAGAATTAATTTATTAGAGTATTGAACCATTAATTTAATTAATTATTCTGTAGATTAATACTTGAAATTATACTTACAAACGACATGGAGTTTTCATTATTTTTTTTTTTTTTCCTTTGTAAAAACAAATTATGTATTGGAATGTTGAATGTAAATTTCAAGGTTCTTTTTTTTTTAGCACCAGTTAAAATCGAAAAACCCTTAGAAGAAACTACAGTACACAAAGGAGAACGTCTAAAATTAGTATGTTCAGCAACTGGGACAGCGCCTATCAAGTACGAATGGTATAGGAATGGAAGTTTGCTATCGTCATACACATTTGATAAGTGAGTGAAAATGACATGTTTACGCAGCTATTACCAGTGCTCATTTTTTAATGTTTGACGATAATCCTTTTCCCTAAATTAACTTTTTAAGATGACTGTTTTGTTTATTTTTCACTTTTTTCAAGTTGTACTTACAATTACAGCGGCTCTACCAGGCTATACTTTAATGACAAGTCTTAGCTGTTCCGTTGTAATTTTTTTTTTACGGTTTTGAATTAAAATTTTGCTGTTTCAATAAGTAGATAATTAACATTTTGAATCAAATTAATCTTTGTTTTTATAATATTTATTGACTGTCTGACTGACTGACTGTCTGGCTGACTGACTGACTGTCTGACTGTCTGACTGTCTGACTGACTGACTGAATGACTGACTGACTGACTGACTCACTCACTCACTCACTCACCCACTCACTCACTGACACACTGACTGACTGACTGACTGACTGAATAAATAAATAATTAAATAATGAAATTTACAACATATTACCTAATTATTAACTTGGCATATGGTTATCACTCACGACTTTTCCACAAGTTAGATGTCACTTATGAGATCAAAACAAGTCACCTGTTGAGGTCAATCCTTATTAGTACAGGCCCATAGCAAGCAAAATTGATTTTGGGGGAAGGCTTCAAAAGCTGTGCATTTTATCACAACTAGCGACTGCAGACAGCAAACGGCTTGGGATGCGCTGAAAGATCCGAAAATTTTGCCTCAATTTTTTGACGTTTTCAACATTAGTACGTTTGTTCGTCCGATAATTTTTTTAATTTAACTAAAACTTTTGCCCTTCGGTCGCAAGAAAAGATAGTGGTGACAAAACAACAACAGTCGACAGAACGATTTATTTCACATGAAACAAAAATCGACAATAGAACAGAGAGCCAAGTTTGGGTAGACTAGCTCAAATATTTAATTTTTGGTAAGCTATCGTTTTTAGCGAATTTACCAAAGACTTGATGCAGGTTATCTTTCCAAACGAAAAACCTTTCGACATCACACAAATCGATTTTATCCGTCATATTTTTATGTATATGGATAACAACTAATTTCTTTAGACGCTTACAGGTGATTGTTGCCCTCATGTACATTTTCACACCTTTCAAGGCAGAGAAAAACGTTCACTTACTGCGTTTGTTGCGGGCATTTTCAGAAGATTCTTAGCAAGAACAACAACTTGTGGCATCAAAAGCTTCATTCCATTTTCCGACTTTTTAAGAAAGAGGACCAAATTTTTTGCATTCTCCATTGGCTCTTTAGAACAAAGTCCCATATTATCCGGTTTTGATGTGAGTTCGTTTTACCAAAATCGTCAAATATTTCGCAAACATTTGTGAGCTCATTTTCAAATAACTCACCATTAAAACCATTAAAGAAAAGTTCTTGCACGTTCCGATATATCACCCAGTCGGGTTGGTCAAACCGGTCTCTAATGGTCTGGATAGCATTTTTGACAGCAAAATAACTTTTGCGGTAAATTTCTTCTGTTGTGTCAGGATGATGGTGGGTTTCGGGAAGGAAGTAGTTTTCAACTCTTAAAGGGCGTCTTTTCTTTCTTGGGAGCGAAGGATCATTGATCCCCAATCGAGCTTGGCATAACTTATCGACCTTCCAAAACCTTGCAAATGACTCGTCATTTCTAATTGATTTCAAAATCTTCACTGTGCATGAAACAGAATCCTGATCTTCGACTGCAGTGCATATACTTGCATGTAAAGTTCGAAAAAGATTATCTGTAAGTGTCAGAATCATTTTTCCGAGCTCACATCCAAATATGAATTTGAATTGCTGCATGTAGGTTTGAACTTCTCGAATCCGTGACTTCATTTAATTATTTTTCAAATTCTCGTGTGACCACTCCCAAAGCTTCATCAGTTCTTCATAGCTATCAACCATAGCTTTGCAAGGCTGGCCACGATTTGTCCACCATTTTCATTACTTTCACAAATGATTTTCAATTAAATTTTTCTCTTTGGTGACTTTTTTACCAGGTTAAAAATTTCCTTGATTATTCCAAAAGAGTCTGAAAAACAGCTTAACTTTCTTAACCGAGTCTCCTACAGCTAGGTTTAAAGCATGGCCATAACAGTGTATAAAAATGTTTTATTCATTCTATTTATAATAGTTGCAGCCCAACTTTTTTTCTCCTAGCCATAGCAGCAGCATCATCATAGCGTTGGCCTCATGCATATTCAAAATTCAAGCCCATTCGTAAAATGATGTCCCAAAAAACAAGTACTGATTCCTTTGGCTTTGCCTACAAAATTTTCCGTTTAATTGTAAAAATTTGAGAAGCGCTTGTGTGATTTTACAAAATTTCGAAGAAAGGTTGATATAGATTTTGCAGAAAATTTAGCAGCCTATGGAGAAAAAGTGTGTGTTTGATGTGTTTAACACTAAACCTGCATCTGATATCAAATACACGTTATACATTCTGAAGAGCAGATAAAAATATCTAGAAAAAATAGCCTTTTAGGCGAATTTATTTAGGTTTATGAAAGAAAAAAACGACAGGATTTCTAGTAAAAATTTACAAGGTTTTTAAGAGTGATTCCAAGTGCAAATAACAGCAAAGTTTATGAAATTTTACGAAAAACAAATTTAGAGATTTTCAGGAAGACGATTGGATTTCCAGTGAAACTGTACGAGATTCTCTGAGAGTGGTTTGCCTTTCGCAAATACATGTACATCACAATTTTTAGATCTTTTAATTCAAAAAAAAGAAAAACATGTCATTTTTTTGGAAAAATAAAAGGTTTTCAACCACAAGTTTATGAGATTTTTAGGGGAGATTTGCCCTTCGGAAGAATCATTCAGTTTTAACCTTCGACAAAAATTCAAACACCCTCACTCCATGAAAATTTCACCTGTTTCATCTCTTGGCTACACGTGTTCTACACACAAGCACTTAGTTGAATGGGGTTTGGTAATGGATTTAAATTGTATTAAGCATAATACAGTTTCCCGCCTCAAACACATTCTTTTTCAACGTGCATGTCTAATTAAAACGCTATTTTCAAGGGGTTTTTAAAAATTTATAAATGTTTTTAGAAAAAAAAAAATATAAAAATAAGTATTTATTTTAAAAATACCAACAAATAATTGTTATTTAAAAATTTTTTCATAATAACAAAATGCTATAAACTTTTATTATTCATAAGTACGAAAAAAAGGTGGTCCGATAATAAAAAAAATGTTACGGGCTTGTAGGTTATTTGGTGAATCAAGTCATATCACAAGACGCTAAGTATCTAATTCCTAGTCTTTTTGGAAAATCAACTAAAAAACGATAACAATTTGTTGATAAAATCTTTTTAACCTAATCCGTGAAAGATTAGATGTATGGATCTTTGGTATTCTAAAATTATATCCCAGTGTGGATGTTAGCCTTGCTGTGATGACATACCTATTACAGAAAGATCATACATCATCCAAACACTGTTTATTAATTAATTTTATAGCGTTTCTATGAAAGTTGCAGATGACATCCTTGAAATAAATACGGCAAAATACACAGACGCAGGAATTTATCAATGTTTTGTATCGAATAAATATGGCAGACAAGTGAGTTCCGGAAAAGTAACTGTAAAAGGTATTCGACATGTTTTTATGCATTTTTTATGCAAAGTTTTTCTTGTTTTTCGTTAAAAATTTATTGAAAGAATAAAAATGTAAGATGAATATTTGATCGTATATTTGTTCAGATTTTTGTTGCACGTTCAGACAACGAACCAATGACTTGTTATTTGCAAAGAAAAATTGGACAGACAGCCGAAAAATCATCGTCTGCGCCTAAATATATCCCAATGCATGCATTTATACTCGTATAACAGTAAAACTTCAATTTCTTGTTTGACAGCTGAACTATACAACTACTCAACAAGCTTGTTTTCTTTTTTACGTGTATTTCTGCCTTTTATGGGGATATAAGCCCAGCGTAAGAACGATTTAGTTTCACATTCCTATGTTTGTTATACTCTAAACCAATAAAAAAAATTCTATTCCTTATCCATTGGTTTTTAAAAGGATTATATTTTATTTGTCACCTGAAATTAACTTGGATTGATGATTACTAAATTAACATCTTTTTAATGAGGAATGGGTTCAGTTTTGATGTCAAACAAACAAACTAATAATTTTTATAATTTTAATTAACGTGGTGTTGTCACTAAAAACAAACTTGTTACGTTAAAGATTATTTGAATTTTTATGTTTTTACGTGAGGTGATCAAATTATATTTCCAAAAGGTTCAACGGGGCTAGGTCCTGGTGTACTTAGATCTCCCATTTGAGCTTACAGTTGGTTTCTTAGGTGAGATCGAGCTCGCACCTTTAAATCAGAAATCAAAGTCTTAGCCGCTCGGCCAGACAACCCGTCGATAATTTTTATTATTAAATTACTGTCAAGCCTTTTTTTTCATATTAAAAAAAAAATTTTTTTTTTAGCACCTCGTCTTATAGACAACATCAGCGGAAACAAAAGTCACAACGATACTGCTAGAGAAGATAAAGGGTTATCCCTTAAGTATATCATTATCATATCATGTGCAAGTTTTGTGTTTGTAATAATCATAATAGGTTCAATAATCATATACTGCCGTAACAAACGTCACAGATCGAACAAGAGTCGTAATGTTATTTATTTACCTGGAAACGGTAGCGCACAAGATGACTTACCACCACCTCCTAAATCTTTGGTAGATACTAGTGACGAAGATTTTATTTCTGACGATGAAAGACCGATAGAGTTTATTAAAATGATGAGTGACGCACGTCAGCAAACTCGAACTCATACGCCCGAAATCACACATCCCCCAGATAAACCAGAGCATTTGTATTACGCAATACCTGACAGTAGAAGCGCGGCTAGTACTTTAAGTAGTCGTACAAACCATTCAAATGGAACAATGCGTTCTAATGGAAGAAGTAGCACCCCGCTGTCAAATAAAATTTAAGAGATTGATAAAAACGAAGTATGTGCACTCTTGTTAACGTTTGGTGGCATTAATAACTTCTTATAAACTGTACAACGCAAAGTTAAAAGAAAGGAAAAATCTTAGTAGCTGGAATTTTAAAATTTTTCAACGTTCAAGCGACATTGGAAGAAGCTTAAGTATTTAAAATTTAAATAATCTTCGGAAAAGAAACAAACAGAAAAAAGATATTCAAAGAAGTAACATTTTTAAAGCTAGATGAAATTAGTTGATATTTTTATAAAATAATTAAAGTTTTTTTACATGATTATAGTATTATAGTAGATTGAGCACGATTCGGTTTTGAGTTCATCATGAGAGGGGGTTAAAGTTAAAACATGTTCCCTGGCTAAGCAATCATGTTCATATCATTTTTTACAAAAATAAAAAAATAATAATAATAAAATAATTAAAAAAAAAAGAAAAAAAAAAAGAATAAATAAATAAATAAAAAAGCTGACATAATTACTCCATTGAAAAAGTCAAGCTTAGTTGGTCATGAAAAGAATTCGGGCGCAATTGAAGAATTCGGGCGCAATGAAAGAATTCTTTCACAATGAAAGAATTTAGACACTCATTCAAAGGTATTACACAATACGCAAAATAATATGAAGTATTTTGTAAATGACCTTCAAAAAATTTAGCAAAATCGGATAAAGAGAACTCGAGTTAATATTTTTTTTATACAATTGTGCGAAAAGTTAAGTAAATAATGTTCCTCAGCTCTCGCTATTCTTTTAATTTTCTCTCACGTGAAAGATGCAGTGGAATTACCTATATTCTTGTTTCTATGAATTTTTTTCGTTTTAGGTGCGAAAATAATCTTTGTAGAGAGAGTATATTATTTTCATAGTGTGAATACTTTTTGTTATATTTTATACAATCGTTTTATAATCATGACTTTTAGATTGTCCGTTGGAAAAATCGTTCTCCTGAAATATTTAGTACGTAGTGGAAACTTTTTAATTTGTGTAAATGTACCTTTATATTTTTATAGAAACTACGAAAAAATTATGAACCAGATGTTTTTTATAAACAATATTTGTAGAACGAGATGACTTCATTATCTCTTATATATTAATGTAAATATATATATTTTTAATACTAATTTTGTTTTTGTTCTATTTTCAATGGATCGCAAATGCTCAACGTATGTAAAATTCTAACTAATGTATTCCAATCACATTTTGCTGTTGGCTATAAGAATCACTTGTGACAATTGGGATCATATAGCACTAACCAAACAATTTCAGCCAACTTCTTCAGCGCTATTAAAATCCCGCTTTTTTGGCCTGCGAAAGTACAGGGCGGTTGGGTCACAAAGTACCCACGTCCAATTATTCTGGATTTGCTCATAAACTAATACGAGTTTTGTTAAAAAACTTGGAACGCCAGTTGCTGTTACTTAGTTCAACTGAATAAAAACACAAAGCTTTGCTAAAAATGTCATGATAACATCATTGGCACCTGTTATTACGTCATCAAAAACAAAGGGTTTGTCATTTTTACAAATTTTGTTGGAAATAATATTTTTGTTGGAAACTTCTTTGAAGAGTGTTAAAAACTACTGTAAAACAAAGCTAAAATAATCCTACAAAATGAAATACGGTATATATAAAAGGACTTGCAATGCTTGCAACTTTTAAGTTTTTAAACTCGACTTTTATTTTTTTTTCATAGTTTTATGTGCCTGGAAATGAGTTGATAGATTAATTACTTTATTTATTATTTATTACATATGCAGGTAAACCTATTGTTATTTATTACCTTGGGAGAAATTACAGATTTGATATTACAGGATGTGTTTCAAAAATTTCAAAAATCTGGTCTGCACAATTTATATTCTGGTCTATAGAATATATATTCTGTTTTGTAAATTGAAAAACAAATCTGGTCCGTATTTTAACATAACATGTTATTTTCCACATGGTATTTCAATACCTTATCGGTTCAAAATATCCACAAGATATATATATATATTATATATATATATAGTCCTTAATATAAGTTAGGAAAATTCACCAAATTCCACGATCGTACCATAAATATAAAAAAATATAGCCAAATGAAAAATTGCCTCCTGATAATTCTCTCCTGGATAGTTCTTAATTAAAATTGCCTCCCTGATAATCACCTTCCAGAAAGCTTCCTCTATTATTTCCTCTTAGATTCTAGCTATCTGGATAGCTACCTTTTAAATAATTGCTTCATACCTATTTCAGTTATCCATTTTTTTTCGTTTATGCCGCCTCCTCTTTTCCCAGATGTTTAAGGAAACGCTTGCGCTAAAAAAGAAGTAAGATTTTAAGGCGTATTTACACATTTCTAAACGTAATACTACGTTCAAATTACGAAAAAAGTTGATTTGGTGTTTCTAATATAATTAAAAGCTGAAGCGTTTTTATTTACATATTCCAATGAAATATTTCTTGAATTTTAAAAATTATTTAAATTTATATTAAATAATAATTTTTAAATATCTAGTAAATTTAATTTTAATAAAGAGTTTCGTCAAATTTTTGCTTCATGTTTGTTTGATTATAAATTTGGTTGGGTTTAATTTTGAGTGCTTTGTTTGTTTAGAAATAGTATTAGCCAGCTCGTAAAATGCTAACCTAAGTTTGTTTTCAAACTTTTGTTTTGCGGTCGAATAACAACGCAAACGTCACGAGAAAGAAAAGCAAATGCTAATTCGAAACCGTTACTTCATCATGCCTCACAAGATTCTGGCAGAAGAAATTAAAGTGTGTGATGAGTGTACGTTGCGTCGCAAAGGACAATGCAAAGCGCTAGTTAAAACAACAACTGCTAAACAATTCTTTGAGAAGACAAAAAAAAAAAAATCTTCTGTTATAATCGGGAATAGCATTAAATAAAAAAAAAATCAAGTCCAACATAAATCAGACTGCACAAACGACTCATGAAAAATTTCAGAGGAGAGTTACAAAAGTATAAAGACAAGTAAGTAGTAATTTCTCACAAATAATACCGTCTTAAAATAACCATAGTCACAAAAAAATACGACCGTTACCATCCAGATATTCATGTTACCAGAAATAGACATAGTGTTGATAAGAATTAGAAACGAAAGAAAAAAGCACCAGAAAAGTTTGCATGACAAGGTAAAAAATTACTAAATCGCTTCAAATAATTAGAAACAACCAATTAATAAATTAATAAATTAGAAACGATAATAGCAATGCGGAGAGAGTGCAAAGATGCTAGCGCAATCAAAATTTTCTAAACGCATGAATGCTAATACCTATCCATTAAATCACTCTCATAATGCAAATATATTTAATTTAAAGCTTAACATCACGTGATAAAAACAAACAAAAAGAAGAAATTTTAACAAATTTAAAGAGTAAAAAAAAGAAAACAATTTAAATGAAAAAATTTTACTGAAAACGGAATGTATAAGTAATGCAAATAATATTTCAAAAAGACAAGACTCTGGTTGGTTTTTGCGTGTTAACTTCGCTAGTCAAGCATATCACACAATCGTCACGCTCAGCAATGAATAAATGTTCCTTATATAACTAACGTATATGAATTGTTTCTATAAAGTATTTAAACATAAGATCAAGGAGAAATTCGTAGACCTAATAAATATAGATAATTCCAAATTTTTTTTCTCTTTTTTTTTTTTTTTTTTTTCTATGCCTCGGCTTAATCTGTTTTTGTGTGTGACCACAATGGAAATATTGTTGTGACAGACAATTTTTGCGCCTATCCTTGCCACCATTTGTTTTTATCTTAATGTTTTTTTCTTTTTGTTGTCTTGTAATTTTCATAGCTAATGTACATTTTTTTGTGGCAGAATAAATACTTACTTACTTACTTAAATCACGTAATATACCTTTCAGATGCTTTAGATTATGCGGTTGTTTAAGGCAATATTTTCATGTTAAAGAAGATGGAAGGGTAACTTTCTTTTTTTCTTTCATTTTAACCCATTGTTCAGTTTTTATACTGCTGGTCGCATGAGACCAAGAATCAAATTTGTGGAACAAGAACTCGGAACATCACATGCAACTACTCTAGATTTTTATAACTTCCTAGGTGAAGTTGGTACTGTGGATTTGCTCGCAAATCCAATGGTAATCGGGGGTGTAAACACAATAGTTGAAATCGACGAAAGTCTTTTTTAATATTTGTGAAGGTATTTTTCTATCAATTGATCATTGAAAAAAGAATCTTGTCAGATTCACATAGTGAAATTTTCCCTCCTCTTTTAGTTTTATGCTACACGTAAAGCAATTTCTTTTAATTTTTTCAATAGTATAACAACTCGTTTGTCCTATAATGCACTCGTGGTTTAGATAAGCCAACAACTAACAATAATTGTGCTGGTTAATAAATATTTTCTAATATGTCTTTCGCAAATTCTACGATTATTCTACATTTATTGACATTTTCTTAAAAAGTTTTTGATATTTTAGAAAATTTCAGACTGTATTTTCTTAATGAAATTTAATGAAATTAACTACTTTGAAATTATGAAACATGGCGAAGCATAAATGATGCTACTTTAATGTGGTTTTTAGATCTTGCTACAGAAATTTATGTTATGTTGACAGGAACATTGAAAAGATCACTTAGAATCGCGAATGAAGCTGGTAAAGAAACCATTGTAGTGGCCTACCTTGAAATAGCAAAAATTGGCATGCATATTCAAAAACAAGAATCACCTCAATATGATGCAGTCTTTGTCACCCTCCGTCCTTTTCACGTTGAAATGGCATTCTTTAAAGCGATTGGAAAAATTTTTGCCGGATCATTGAATTCTTTAAAAATCCGAGGTTTTGGCAAAAGGTTCAATCAGGTTTTTTCTTGGTGGTACCAATTATAAAAAGTAGAAGAATTTGCACGAAATACTGGCTGTCGCTTAACAAACTTTGAAAAGTTTCTGAGTCATTTTGAAGATAAACAAGAGGTTGCATCAAACATTGCCACAGAATTAAAGCAAATAAAAAAAGAAATTAAAAGCTATGACTACTCAAAAGAAGCAGATCTCAACACCTCAACTTCTGTCAATACCCACATAACAACACGACAAAGGAAGTGTTCAAAACTTCTCAATTTTGGATAAAATGTATCGACTTTATCCATTTATATCATGATTTCAAAAGAAGTAACCGAGCTGGAAACCTGTATTTATGTACTTATGGCCTGCAAAAAGTGGCCAATATTTTCTTTGCCCAAATTATAGCAGATGGACAGTAAAGTTTTATGATTTGATGTTGAAATTATACGACACGCAGCCTGCAATTTGCAACAACTTTAAAAATGGTCGGCTTGGTGTTCGCCGTACAGATAACCCATTTTTATCTACACCTATTGATTTGACGTTAAAGCAAACCGTTAACTCCAATTATGCAAGTCAACGTCTTGACACATCATTGCTAACCAAATTTATTCCAGCCAGACAGCATTGGGCCGAATCGCATTTCCTAAGAACATAACTTGTATCAAATCTACTTGGTCAGGTGGATGACGTATCGAAACATTTCAAATCAAGTAGAATGAAATACAACACAAAAACTCAAATGTACGACGTACGTTACAAGGTTTATGAATCCGTTCAAAATGGATGCTGAAAGTGGATTGCAAAACATTGCCACTGGAAAGTCGGTATCAAAAGAAAATTTCCTGTTGGACATAAATAGTCTCGGAAAAGTGGAAAAAAACAAATTCATAAAAGGTTGTTGAGAGAAACTGGAAAGGTTTAAGATGAGGTTAAATGACAAAAAATAATCATCATTTGCAAACGAAGCTGGAAAAAAGAGTATTAAATCGAAAGATGTGAAGATTCTGCTATTATATTTCAAACCTTTTCGACGGTCCGCTAAAAATTGTTCATGAAATCGATTTCGATGATAATTTTTTAGTTAATAATTGCTCAAATAAACATTTTCACACAAGCAATATTAATTTAAAAAAATTTACAAATGAGATTGAAAAAACCACGCCTGATTACGTCGAATTTATTGACAATGTTACTTACTCAGAAAAATTAGAAAACTTATTAAACAACAAGAAAACCGAGCAAACGGTTTGATTCATAGAAAAACACAAAATTTAAGCAAGTAATGATTAAATTTCTAGAGAACCAGTGGAGTGAGAACGTATTCGAATCATTGCTGAATAACAAGACCTTGTATTCTAATTGTGACAACAGATGTTTCAAATACACTAGTTGTAATGGTTTGGTGAGCAGAGATGAAGAGTATGAACCATACATAAGTCATGAAGAAACCCAAAGACATTTGTTTTTTCATGCTCAGAAATGTCCAGCTACTGCCAGTGTTGTGGTGCGCACTGACGACACAGATTGCTTGGTCATAGCATTGGGTTGCAAGCATCTCTACGACCCTAGAATGAAGATCTGATATGAGGTTGGAAAAAGAGGCATTAAATAGTCAGCGTTACATCAGCATTAACAGTAGTCATGAACACCTTGGAGAAAAAATTTGTCAAGCTTACACATGGCTTTGCCTATTAGTTCACCTTGAAATAGATGAACCAATAACGCCTAAAAACAACTATATGTTAAAATTGATACTGGTTTTGTGAAAACCTGTTTCGAGCGTTTTAAATTCTTTATCTTTTAGATAGTAACGAGCTGCGTCAATGGGAATTGACATGGAAAGAATTATCCTTCTGTACTCTTATTGTATATGGAACAAAACTAAATACATAATTTTGATTTTCTTTATATCACCCTAGACTAGAGATGTCCCTAAAATTATTCCTACAACTATATTTTAGACGACCACATAATAAGGTACTGCTGTGCAAATTTTAAGTCATGTAGCTTATGAGTTTTTGGGCAATTATGTTACTTTAGGGTTATTTTCCCATTTTATGCAAACGGGAGTCTGACCCATATTTCCCCCTGGAAATGGCTGCCTACTTTAAATTCAAATTTAGATTACTTCTATCATCGAGATCATAACTACAAGAACAGCAACTACCTACACCAAAGATAATCAATATGAACTGTTTAACCATTACAAAAAGCGGATTCAAGGTTTTCGGACTAGGACTAAGCCTTACCCCTACACCGAAACCAAATAAGCAAGAGCTAAAAGCAGTATGCACGATTTTATACGAAAACTAGAAGTGTTATAAAATAAGTAGAAATAATCTTCAAAAGTTCTATTTTATGTATTTTTACATTTTCTACTTATAATCTGTTACAAAACGATGCTCCAAAAAAAAAAAAAATTTTTTTTCAGTCTCGTTTCAGCCAAAAAAAGGTTAAATTTGATGAAAAACGCTGCGATTTGTAACACAAAGAATAAGTAACAAAATTATTTCAAATTTTCAGAGTAGATTTCTAACAAGTAAGTAAGTAAGTATTTATTCTGCCACAAACAAATATACATTAGCTATGAAAATTACGAGACAACAGAAAAAAAAAAATATATAATAATAATAAAAGAACACTAACATAAAAAACAAATGGTGGCAAGGATAGGCACAAAAATTG
>JAUZNK010071076.1:0-14027 GCA_035046665.1 Euphysa ruthae
TATATATAGCATGTTTTTTCTTATTTAAGGAACTTAATGTAACTTCAAATTTGTAAATATTGTCTATTTCTACTTTGAATTCTAATTAATTGCGCAAATTGAATGAAAGACCAGTAGACATTATCAGTGATATCCAGAATTTACCTTTGAAATGCTGGTTTATCTTTACCGTAAATTAAAAGAACGTTAAATAAAATAAAACGAAACATAAGATTTGCATTATCAAGTCGAGGAAATATGCCCCATGATATTTTTTCTGAGCCTGTTCGCTATTTTTCTGTTAATTAAGAGCAGTTATGCATGTAAAGCACAAAATTTGCAAACTGGGGAAATATGACCATTTGTATTTGAATATTTTCTCCATAACGCTGGTCCGATTTCACTGTGAATTCAAAGCATTTACGTAAAAACTTGGAAATTTGTGTTATTGGGTCGGAAAAAGTACAATCCGGCCAAGTTATATTATTGTTGTATTATTTATCAATTCTTTTTTCTCCATTGTTCTATTTGAAAGGTATCTCTAATGATAGACATGTTATTAATACCCACACTTATTAAATTTGTAATTGAGCTATATCTTGTTCTTTATTTTATTGCCAATTATATTTTAAATTATCTAACTGTCTTTAAATATATATCTCATACTTTTTCAGTCCTATTTATGCGTTCACATGCTCAAGTGTTTTTTCTATACCAATTGCACTTTTCCAAATTTTTTTATTTGTGAGATATTTTTTTTCTGTAGCATGGCTATTTCAAAGGTCTAAACAAGGGAAGTTTCTGACATCAAATTAATTAAAGAATTTTTATTTTTTTAAAGAATGCAGCTGTAGGGAAAAATCATATTCCCTGGTTTGATTTCTTGGAAACAATAATACCTTTTACCACTTCTAAATAAACTAATTGTTTAATCGTTGAAGAGTATTTTGTTTTGTCATTTTTTAGTTTTTAGCTCTTTAAATTCTGAGAATCCAATAAATATTTTACTTGTTTTAAAGAAATCCAAGACTAAATTTTATTTTATTGCATATGTTTAGGATGCTTTAAAGAAAAATACATCTCGTCAAATTCGTTTTGCCTTTCTTCTACATACATGGAATGCTACTTTAGACTATAGTACTAATGTTCTTAAAGAAGCTGAGCTGATGGAGAAACTTTTTGCTGTAAGAATCTTAACCCATTGAAAAAATTTCATGATGGCCATATATTGTGAATGATAGTTGTATAGTTTTAGATATTGTCGAATAGCATTCCAAGTATTAGATAAATTACTGTTGTTAGCGTTTATTATAATTTTGTTTTTTTAGATAAATAATGAGTGAAAAAAAAATTTTTTTTTCAAAACAAATGTATTTTTTTGGAGATTGGTTTTATCATCCTGAACTAAATAGCTGGCTTAGAAACGATGTTAAAAATAAGACTAATGCTAGATGTTGTGTCTGTAATAAGACACTTGCCTTATCAATAGCGGGTTGATCATTTTTATCAGATCATGTAAAGATCATCTTGAGGCATTCAGTATAACAAGCATGTTTTTTTAATTCCTCAAATAATTCAAGTGATACTACAACTTCATCTAGTATAAATGAAAGAAAGCAACAAACATATGTTGAAAATACCGATGTGTTGGAGGCTGAAAATAAATGGATTCTAAAATGAAATTGTAGTAGTTCTTCAAACTGATCATGTGATCGACTAAATTATACTCTTGCTGCAATGTTCCGAATTTAAAAAAATTTACTAGGAAAACCATAAATTGTGTATATTCTTAATCACAGATTTACACTGTATTTTAAGTCGCTTTTATTATCATAATTAGCTAAATCTAATATTTTGGCATATTCATTTAATGAAACAAATAAAATTTCACCAGTTATAAAGTCGATGTACGGTATTTAGGTTTACTTTCTTTGACCATTTTAAAAACGTAAACTCTGAAATTCAGTATCAAAATGTAATCAAACTGAGCTTGATGAAGCAATTAAATCTCTTAAACGTAATAAAGCAAAATGTATTGGCAACATAAATGGTAATATAGTTTAGGCGTATTCGATGAAATAAAACTACCCGTTTATAAAGTTATAAAATGCTCAT
Organism: Euphysa ruthae; assembly: GCA_035046665.1. Taxonomy (NCBI): domain Eukaryota; kingdom Metazoa; phylum Cnidaria; class Hydrozoa; order Anthoathecata; family Corymorphidae; genus Euphysa; species Euphysa ruthae. Next base: position 2,095 of record JAUZNK010071076.1, read on the forward strand.
TTGATAGGGGAATTTCTCCTGATTTCTTAAATATTGCAAAAATTAAGCCTATTTTTAAAACAGGTGATATCTGTGAAGTTAGTAATTATAGGCCAATATCAATTTTACCATTTTTTTTATCTAAAATCTTTGAAAAATTATGCGTAACAGATTATTTAATTATTTAAACACAAATTTACTTTACAAGAAACAATTTTACTTTCAGTGCAACAGCTCTACTGAACATGTGCTTTTAGAACTTAGTAATGAAGTTACCAGCTTTTTTGAAAGCAATGAAATGACTTTAGTTTTTATAGATCTTTCAAAAGTTAATGATACTGTCGATCACGGAATACTTTTAGGCAAGTTAGAACATTATGGTGTATTGGGCATTTATTGAGTTGATTTAAAAGTTATTGAAGTAAAAGAAAACAATCCATTACTAACAATAACCATGCTAACTTTAAATACCTGGAAATTGTTTGGAGTTCCACAATTCTCGAACCTCTTCTATTTTTAGTATATTTAAATGACCTTTGCTATGCGTCCCAAAATGTACAATTTATGTTTGCAGATGACACAAGTGTTTTCACATCTAGCCTTAATATTAATGAACTTTTTGAATCAATGAACAACAGTTTTAATGACCTTAACCAATTGGTTTAGTTGTAATAAACTATCCCTAAACTCAACTAAGTTGTCAAATTTCTACTCTAAACGAAAAAAAGAAAAAACAACTGAAGATTTACCTAAACTTGAAATGTCTAATGTAGCAATCAAAATGGTAAAAGTAACTAAATTTCTTGGTGTATTAATTGATGAAAACTTGTTTTGGGATAATCACATTGCTAGTGGTAAGTCCAAAATATCGAAACTGATTGGAATCTTGTATAGATCAAGGAATTTATTAAACTTACATTTATTAAAACAACTATACTATTCTTTCATCCATTGTCATACCATCTTTGCTAATATTGTATGGGGAAATAATTTTAGTAAAATTGATTGTATACTTAAAGTTCAAAAACACGCGCTTCGTGTTATCTATTCTACACAAGTTTAATGGATCCAAACAACTTTTTGATGTCAATGAACGTTTATGAAATAAATATTTTTAATTACCCTTATTTTTAAGTTTAGATGTAAAAATGTTCCAAAAGTTTTTGAGGATCTCTAAAAATTTTATTCAATTATAATTTACATTTTTTTAATAAATTGTTCAAACCTCTTTTTTAAAAAAAGAAATTTGTGCTTTTGTATTTCTTATCATGGATCATATCTTTGGAATAAACTTAAAATCACTCAAAAAATTAACATGGATACTTCCACTTTTACTTTTAAAACCACTTTGAAAACTTTTAGAAAACCAAAATGAATATTTTAATAGAATTTAAATAACCAAAAATTACCGTAATGTCCATCTAGGTACTCGATAATGAGGTCTTTATATGAGTTTTCCTCTTTTTCTATTTTATTACTATATTATATTTGAATATTAATAATTAGTTTATAACATGAAAACAAAAGTTGTAATATCCATTTTATAAAAGAAGGGATAATCCAAAAAAATGACTTGTAGCAATAAAAATGCTTTCTGAGACAGCAAAAATAATCATTAGATATCATATGATCGTAAAAGACCTAAAGCTGCACACTAATAAAAGAGAAGTATCCATCATAGTAGCAGTTAAAAGAGCAAGTCAAAGTTATGATCTTTTTTCAGAATACAAACAAACGATAATGCTAAAAATAAAGCTTTTCACTTCTCAGCGGACTTTAATAATAGTCATGCATGATCAATTGAAAAAAAGTGTGATGGATAGTGAGTTTATAGACTGTATAGTTACAGAAGACAAAAAAGAACGATATGAGCTATCAAATTTAACAGCCTCAAGCCTAAAAGCGAAACAACAAAAGAAGAGTTTAGTGCTTTGGAACAGAAATTGTTGATTTAAAAAACAAAACTCAGCTATTTTTAAAATTAATTTTTTTAATATTCTTATTATGCATAGTTTGGTTGGTATTTTGTTTTCAGTATTAGAATATGTTATACTTGTTTTTTTTTACTAGGAACATAATTTTAAGAAACATGAGGTTCAAATTGGTTGGATTTTAAGAAACTTCTAAATTACATTTTAGCAGGCTGATTTGAGTAAAAAAGACATATTTTGAGAATGTAATACTGTTACATATTTAACAAATAAACCTTTTTATATTGTTCCCAGTTTTGATATTCATTGTGTGTGTGTGTGTGTGTGTGTGTTTGCCTGTGTCTGTGTGTGTATGAGTTTTATATGGTTGGTAAAAATTGACGTCTACAAAGTTGACTATTTTTCAAATTTACTTCAATTTCTATTTATTTGAAATCCGATTTAAAAAAAACTTAAATTAGTTTTTTTTTTTAATCTTATCTGTTTCTTGTCCATTTTTATTGCATATAACAATGAGAACGTCGTCGTAATAAAGGCCCATATCATTCTTTGTTATAATTTTTGTCAGTGAGTCTAAAATATAGAATCCGACCAATTTACAAATCTCACCCCTGTTAAGTTTTCCCATCGTTTATACAAAACAATCAAGTGTGTATTTTTTCCATCATTCATTTTTAAAAGATAATAGGGATTTCCTAGTACCTTAGAATCCTAAGGTTTTAAGCACTAATTTTGCAATGCTTTTTATAGAATTTAATTGTTTTGTCTAAAACTGTTTTAAAAATAGAAGGATAAATTCCATAACCTCTTAAGCGTCACCTTTATTTTTGTGAAGTGGGTTTAAAAATAACGGGTTATTTTCAGAAAAATGAGTGTTTTCCATTTTTTATATTAGAGCAATTTAGTGCTGTTTCAGAAATAATAAACACTATATATGAACACAACGTGGGTAAATTCTTCCCTAAAAACAAATATTACACTCTAATACACCTTTATGGTGTGATAGATCTTAAAACAGGGAGCGGCGCATAATCCAACATCACATTGTTCACATTCAAACCGAGAACTTTTCCTAAGTCCTCTCTTACTACACACAGCACATCTCCTTTGAGATGCAGTTTTGCATCCTCATCCCCCTCTGAAAAGGATTCATCCATAGAATCAAATCACTATCACTTTGGAATACATAATCAGCCACTTCATGAGCAGAAAAATTTACAGTTTTACGATTTTGGGTTGCCATTTTTTAAAAAAAAAACTCATTTGAAACTGTCATAATTTTAAAAATAATAATAAAGAAGAACCATTATTGGTCTTAAACTTTCCGTATATCTTTTTATTTTCGCTTTATTTCGATGCCATAGCGCCCAGATTACGCCTGCTGCATAGTTTTTTATACACCCAACCCTTGCGACGTAATATTACGTCAGTGTCGTTTTTGACAAAAAACACTCCGACGTAATATTACGTCAGTTAAGCTTAAGGGGTTAATGTCCAATATGATAAAGAAACATTTTTATATTATATATATATATATATATATATATTTTAGGACTTCTTCCTTAATGTTAAAGATATTTTAAGGAAAAGTGAAAACCTGCCAATCAATGGTCACAGCTATCACGAAGAAGAAAAGATACTTCAAAGCAGGTATTTCCTAATATACACCTATTCAACCTCAATAGCCTCTCATCAAGAATGACAGACTCCAACTTAGTTTCTGGAATGGATAATTTATTTGACCATGAGTGATCTCGTTGGGTTACAAGTATTCTGGTATGTGGCCCACAGTAAAACGATCTGGTCCTATGTTCTGTAAGTAGGAAGGTTATCTGTAAAAACTTTGCTGCAATACTTCATTAAATGTCTCATTTTAACACTTTTAACACTTTTACGCTAATTTCAATTTAAGCAGATGTAATCAGGTGATAAACGTTTAGGGTGGTGATGATGAAGATGATGAATATTTATTTTTAATGGAAGGTGTAGGAAATTACTATGAGTTTCAGTTTGATAAAAAGTTTCATTAGTCTTCCTACTTGTTGTTGTTACTTTGAATTTATCAATGGCAAGAAATTTAACTTTCCAGACTTTTTTGTGGTTTTTAAAAGGTTTTATGATTTATGAATATGCATGAAGTTATTGATTTTTATCATTGCGTATTATATAACAGAGGCATTAAATTTGTGTTAACATTTGCATTAACTTTATGAGGATGAAAACAAAATATTGAATTACTAGCTTTCTCCAACATGCAATTTAAATATTCAGGGCTTGTTATTAATCACTTATTTCCTGTCATTTGAATATATTAGAAAACAAACGCAATATGTAAAATCAACAAAAATGATATTTGAAAGATTATAAAGGACATTGATAGATCAATTTAAATAATTAAACCTTAATGAAGAAGCAAAATGGTTTCATTTCTTTCTATTTAGTTTCATGGAGAAAAAGGCACTAATACACAAAGCTTTGTGTGGTAAGTGATTAGTGTCGGTTGATGCATTTTATATTGTTTAAAGTCTTCTAAATATCACAAGTGGACCTGTTCTGTAAAGCCCTGTGCTCATTTGATTTAATTTTCTACAGCCAACTCATTATTTTTTCCCAAGGTTTTGACTTAATCCAAGTTTAGTCAAATTTGTTGTTAGTTTGGACATATATGTAATTAATTTATGTAATTAAACATTACTGAAAAATACATAAATGATTTAATTTTACTCTGACATAGATTCTTTAAAATATATAAGTTTTTGATAATATATACCATTCATTCATGCAAACAAAAATTAAATATTCAATGATTTAGTGTCTGTTAAAAGAAGTTCATGTTTGGACATGTCATACAGCTGTTATTTTGGTTAAATTTTAAGGTCTTTATATACCATTACTATTGTAGACTTTGGAAAAAAAAGGTAAGGGTTAAAAATTCATTGTTAGGGTTAAAATTATTTTCTGTTCAAAAGTTTTTGGATCTCAGGCAAACCTGATATGGTCCCATAAATTTTGGACCCAGTTATGATAAGGCTATATGAGTGATGATTTTAGATTTGTAAAACAATTTCTTGTTGGTACTGAAGAAAAATTTGTGCTTATTTACTGACATATTTAAAAGTTTCGATTTTTAAATGGTCAAGTTATGTTTGCTAGATTTTGATTAAAATTTTTATAAAGTTGCAGGAGCATTATAAACTTCGTCTCTATCCAAGGCTGTATAATTTGTTTCTTTTTGCTTAATTTTGAGAAAATAATATTTTGTCTGATAGGTTTAGCTTGACTTGAATATGACCAAATAATAGCATTTTTCAAATTTTCTCAAAATCCATTTATTATTTTTTTTTAATTTTGGGTGAATTTAAGGACCCTAGAGGACTTTTTTTGACCCCGATATCTACCTGTCGAAAACTTCTTTTTTTGGTATTGGGCCTGAATATGGTAATTCTTTAGGGCAAAAATGACGATTTTAAAATTTCCTTTAAAACGATTAGCTATAATACTTGACTGAACCTTTTGTCCACTCAAAGGTATCATCTGGCTTCTCTAAGACTATTTCTCCAGTCCAGGTACTTTTGTTATCATTATCACACTGATTGTAGCGGGCCAAGTGTTGAACTCCTGTACAACATTGTCTTGGTACATGTTCTTCCCTCAACTTCCCAACCTTTCAATGGGGCTTGTACTGTCCCTTAATATCATTGGCACTCTTCATAACAATAACAACCCAAGAAACCTACGCTGCAAAATACACTCTTTGTCTACTATGACTTTCACACCTTTAATCAACTTTTTCCCTGACTTTCTAACCAGGAAATAGTCTATCTATGTCTGGCAACCACTTGATTCATTTATCAACCTGCTCTGCCATTTTTATGTTGAAAGCCAACATTTCTGTTGTTGTTCCAAACTCAAAGAAATATTTACCTTTCCTAATTGCACACCTCTGTATATCCCACATGACTTCCCAACATGGCTGTTAAAATCACAACCAACTATGAAAAGTTCATTATCTCCAAACTTAGATGTGATTGCTATCAACTCATCATAAAATTTATTCTTATCTTCCTCATTGAGTCCAAACTGAGGTGCATAAACTTGATATGTTATCCCCTGTAAAAATCTTAATTACCATAATGCAATCATTGTTACGCTTGACATCAATTATTTTTTCTACCTTCTTCTCTGCTACAAATATACATACTCCTTCATATCTATCACTATTAGCTATTCAGAAAAGCTTATATCTTGTCCTTCTATCCTCTACAAATCTTGCTGAAGCTCATCACTTCCTGAACACGACACGCATCAACGAATTTACATCCTAATATTTAAACTACTTAACCTGCTTGAATTTTTAGTGTATCAACATTAACCCTAGCAATCCTTAACTTAAATTTCTCTATCTTGTGATGTAATAACTTGTTAACGGTCTGATGATGCTGACACTTGGCTTCTATCCTACCATGTGCAACACCTTCACTTATTACAGTTTCAGCCCCATTTACGCAGTTTGTCCATTAATAACAATGTTTTGGCATATTTCTACAGCTGGGTACCCTTCGTAATGCTAAACTTTCACAGTCACTTCCACAGTCACCTTATATTTAAAGTAAGATATGGCAGGGGACATTCAATCGCTCTATTATCTCAGTGATTAGAACCCTCATCTATCTTTTTTCAAAAAAGAAGTATATGTCCGTTGAGTCACTTTTGTTGCAAGTAATAAAAAAAAAATTGTAGTTACCAAATTACTCCCAAATAAAGCATTTAGCACTGAAGTGAAATGGAATATTTTGTTTGGTCATTCATTGAATAATTCTTTGTTCTTCTCTTTGTGGAATTTTATTTGTGGTAAAATTAGAGTAAAAAAATTGATCGTATTCTATTTGATTAAAGACAATCAGGGATTTTTTATAATGTTGCTATGTCCAGCTGTTTTGAAATGTATATCAAGCTTGGTGTCCAGTCCTCAAATTTGTTCTGAAAATTATATTTTTAGAAGCCGAACAAAGCTGGCAGAGTCCTTTGAATTCATCTGCTTGCCTGTCTATTTTTCAGTAACGCTTTTCCTCAATATTTGTTCATTAGTTTCAACATATTTTGATGTTCTTTGCAATGATCAAATGGCCATTTTAGGGCTAAAAAGCCATTTTGAGTTTGTTTTGTTTTTTTAATTTTGGGTGAAGTTGGACGTTAAAAAATTTTTATTGTTAATCATTTTTTTGTGTGGGTTGTTTTAGAAATTTCACCAGGCCCTGAGTCTTAGATGTTAAAATTTGGTCTGAAAACTTTTTCAAAATGAATTCTAGTTTTGATTTATCAAACGTTTTTTATAACCATGGTTTTGAAAATTTTGTTATGTTGTGCAATTTAAATTTTTTTTTCTAAGCAAAAATGTAATCTATTTATTAAAATTTTTTTTTTGTTTAAATTTTTGATAGAGTTTTTAAGATTGTTGCAGGCTGCTTTTGGTCCATATCACAAATATTGTCAATTTTGAGTTACAGTGCTCTTATCTAGAGACCTAAAATGACATTGTTTTATTATTTTAAAGAAATTCGTGCTTCAATTCTGCTGTTTTAGAAAATATGTTTGGTTTGATCTGATTTTTAAAATTGCCCGTATGTTGAGGCTGAAAATTTATTCACTAGTCCACAATCTTTTTAGACTCCTAATGTAGCCAACAAACTCACCCTCATACGTACGTACATACTTTTAAAAAAGTTAACTTTTTAAAAGTTAATATGTTACTTAAAATCTTGTTTTTCTTAATACCAATTATTAATTAAAATCAGAATAACAATTTATTGGATTTCAATTGATTTTTTTCATGATAATTGATGAAATACAGAAGTTATGTTTCAATTCACATTTCATTAAGGCTATAAACCACATTACATGTATATTTAGATTCCATTGATACAGTGACTACAATGCAACAGATGCAGGCTTTAGTCAAGTTGGCTAACATATATGTTGGAAAAACAAGGCAAAGTGACAAACTCATAAATCATTCTGTATTACGTAGTATTGCAAAATATTTAACCAAAATGCTTAAAATGTTTGGTGCAAACCACGGAGAACAAGATATCGGATTCCCTGCTGGTGATGGTCCATCAGGAAAAAGAGTGAGTTAAAGCTTTGTGTAAAATTCATTAAAAATGTAAAATTTCTTGCATTTAATTAGTTTTAGTCAGTCAAATATAATTTTGAGTTTAAACAACAAAATGATAATGTTTTGATTAATTTCGGTCACTGGCAAAATTGCATAAGATGGAGCTGTTACGTCAAAATCACCTGGCAGCTCTGTATCTTTCAGTATTTGTAGGTTCTCATCAATCAGCTTCTTCTATGTTTTGTTTGGTGTATTTCTCATGCATATCCAGTCTTTCAGTCTTTTGCTCTTCCAAAATTCCATGCAAGATGCAAATTCATCCACACACTCCACATAACTGAGGCAACGTAACCTTTTCTCTAAAGAAGATGTATAATTTTTGTTGGCTGCAGAACTTTTCTTAGATATTCACATTTCGGCTATGAAATAGCCAATTATTGCTTGAAGATGAGTCATTTGAAAAACTTTGATTATAAACTAATCATTATAAATTTGCTGCAACTCTGAGGTATATGGTAGATTAGGCAAAACAGTTGATTGATAAACTTACATCTTTTTGGAAATAAATATATTGCTATGAGATTTTTCTCAAATGACCAAACACTGCTTAAAGATCTCAAGATTCGATTAAGTGAATTCCTTAATCACCATTAGAATTAGATTTATTGCATGGATTGACCTGGCTTTATTTTTGCTAGGTTGAAATTTAGAACCTAATTTCTCTGCATGATGACATATTAAAGATAAGTTGTATAGATTTTTCATCTAGCTGTATTATTGCAATATTTCATCATAAAGTCAGAAACAACCACATACTCAGTCATCTTCCAGAATTGGCAAAGAGTTGTAGTCGCCAGAGGATACAACAAAGTGAGTAGAGGTACCATCTAGTTAGCACAGCATGATGTGTCAGTGTTCATGCCAGCTGATATAAAATTTTTTTACCTGATAAATACAGATTACGCAAGAATACTTCTTTTACGGCTGTATAAAGGTGTCTATAAATATGTTATTTTCGTAGAAATATTATTATGTGCTATAATTATATTGTTGTTATGTGACATTTAAGCTTATTGATTGTGGTTAAAATGGATTTTTTGGGATTATAGTGTCAAGTGTGGGTGTCAAAGAGTTGTCATTTCTCATTTGTACTCTATGTTAAAATCAATATTAGCTCTTTGTGTCGCCAGCTAATGCTATCCAAAGGCAATTACAAAAAAAATTTTTCAGCTCGGACAATAATCCAAATGTAAATTGTTTTCTAAATTTGACTTAATTTGGTCAGGAGTACGTATTTGAAAATGAGTGATAAAATATTTTTTCTTTTAATGATAAATGATAATGATTGTGATTAGGGGATAAAGTGGCATTTACAGGTTTCAACGTCTTTCAATGGTGCAGTTTCACTTATTAGCTGCTTGAATCATTTATACTTCTATGCTTCTAACTTTATTTTAGCGAGAAGATTTGGTGATGCCTTATGTTGATCTTATTGCTGATTTTCGAGAAGATATAAGGAAAATTGCGCGTGAAAAACAGGTTCATGAAATATTAAAAGCTTGTGACAATATACGAGATGGTAAACTTGTTGAACTTGGCGTACAACTTGAAGATAGAGAAGGTAAAGATTAATATAAATCTCCACCCTCATAAGCTTTTTGAAACTAGTCAAAATTTTGTATAAAAAACAATGTATTTTTCAATTTTTTTGAGAATTTGAGTTTCAATTCTCCTGAAATAGATGTTATAAAATCAGATACGTTTGCAGCATTCTATCGTCTTGAAATTCTCTTTCGTATTTGGAAAGAAAGAGTCATTATCATATTGCCAATGTTTTTATATTTTATTTATTCTGTATCATATGCTGTTTTCATTGAAATTTAATTTGCTATGACCATTGATTTTTATCAGTACAATTTTGTTAATCAAAAATTTAACTTTCAGAATAAGGAAATAATTCAGATGTGTAACTACATCAATTTGGAACAAAATTTTTTATAAAATAAAACAAGCCAGTTAAGGGAGTCAGCTAAGCAAAAACGTTCAAAGTTGTTTTCAGATTAAAACAATATTAATAATTCTATTCATCCCTTTGTAAGTTTATACATTGTTTTAAACAAAATTATATTTTTGAAAAGGAAAATAATAAAAATGCGGCATTCAGTTTAATATTTTACATCAAATTTGAATAGAAGATTAAACTGTAGGTGCACTTATGTCTGCTCATAATCATGATTTAAGATCAAGGACAGGTGCGCAACTAATTGGGAGGAAAGCAAAGCAAGCCAGTAATTCACCCCTAAATATTAAGCTAACTAAACTTGTTTTCCCATTTTTTAGTTTCTAAATTGTTATGTCATATGTTTCTCAGAGTTAAAACATTTTCCATCAGTCCAGCTCAACTTTTTGCTGAAAGTGCTATTTCTCAATCTCAGAAAATGCTTCAATTTTGATGATTTTTTATTACCTTATTTTTTAACATGTTTTTATTAAGTTTTACCTAGAACATAGCTCAGGCTGTACCCAAAAGAAGTTTGTCAAAAACTTATACTTTGAAATTCTCTAAGATTGAAATATATAGTATTGAGAGCGAGAAGAAGGACATCCTGTAACAATTTTATGAGGCTGAGGATCCAAGCACAGAAAGAGAGAGAGAACGTATTTCTGATATATATTATGTATAACGTGGGGCTAACAATTAGCTTCAACCTATTTATTTCAGAAAGTTCCCATAAGTTTGGTTCTGGAGTACTTAGAGCTCCCATTTGAGCTTACGATAAATAATTGCTCAACCTGACAACCATAAACTTGTCACACCGAATCGAATGCTTCTCTTATGCTGAGTGGGAGATAACCTGATTTGAACCCGGAACCTTACAGTTGGAAGTCAGATGTCATACCAACTGAGCTATTACATATCAAAGAAAGAGGTCAAATTGTAGCCTAAAATAGTATTGCTTGAATTTTTTCTAGAAATTTTGTATTAGTTTGTCTAAAAGTTTGTATGATGTTCAAAAACTATTTCTGAGAATGTTAGCTTGTTAATTTTAAGAATTTTATTGGGCAAAATAATCAGGAACTTAAATGAGTAGAAAAATTTAGATATCCAGTAGAATTGTTGAATTTGCCATTTAGATGTTATAAAACCTTTATTTAACAGAGTATGAAGGGTTTTGGTATCTGCTAACTATTACTTTTGCGTTATTATATTACTTTGAGCATTTTCTGATTTCAAACTGTTTGATTCCATAGATGGTATTTATAACAAGGTTAGCTTCATTATCAATTTATTAATTTTTGATCCTGATATTTCTTTTATTATTGAGAATAATTTGGTTGTTTCTATTTCTTTGCATTTTTTGAAATTATTTTTTTCATTTTCTATTATTTTTATATTCATTTCTTGAGATGTATTTGTGGACTCCCAACAAAACGAATGTCCTAAAAATTTTCCAATTTATTTTTCTTCGTAAGTTAATTAGTTTGTTGACTCATGGCCGTCTTTATATCACGGCCGGATATGTAGTGCTGGAGGAAAAAAAAATAGGAAGTCAGTTTTTTTCGCGAGTTTTATGAGGAAAGGGTGATAAAAAATATGTTTAACTTTATTAAATGAATGATGTGTGTAACAATATTTTTAAATTTTTTTTCACCAATTCTATTATAAAATAGAGCAATAGACGAAATAATAAATCTCTATTATATTTACATAAATATATTTATAATACTCAAACAAAAGACTATCATATAAAACATCAGTTGTAAGCAACACAAATAGTTGATTTGTCAGAAAGGTGTTCGAAACAGAAATATAAAAGCACAACATCTTCTCCTATTTAAAGCAAGACAATGTTAAATTCAACTTCACATCAATTTGAAAATCATTACAAACATTTCCTTAATTTCTC